>CAUYRH010043313.1:0-19387 GCA_963574655.1 Perodicticus potto | reverse complement strand
ATACGGATCAAAATTGTTCGCACAAAGTAATGAGAAAGTCTCTTGAATGTTATCGCAATCAGGTTGATGAAAATATCTCTGATTGTATCTGAAGCCCATACACTGTACCCCATGACTGAATTATTGTACACAGATATGATTTAATAAAAAAGAAAAGATTAAAAAAAAAATGAATGTGAAAAATGTAATAAATAGGATATAATCTAGTCCAAGGCTCTTTTTACTGTTTTTTTTTTTTTTTTTTTTTTTAAGTGATGATTATGCCATTGATATCCATGTTAATGTACTGGTCCAAGTTTAGTTAGCACAGCCACATAAAGAGAGGATAAGAAATAAGTCCAGATCTCTTGCTTTTTATCCACTGTTTTTCAGTAATATTTCAATTATCATAACTTATAATTTCAACCCAATACTCATACCATCATCTTAATTATTCATTCATATAAGAAATGTTTTTTGAATACCTAATATGTGACAGATCCTATTCTAGGAACTTAGTATGCTACAGTGATCAAAATAGACTAGAGTTCCTGCCCTTATTATCATTAAGCATAATAATTTGTCGAGTAATTTAAAAGGTTGCAATTGCTATGGATTTTTAAAAAGCAATCTGATTAAGGAGGACTCGGCATGTATACTGATGTGTGAAAGTGGCAATGGTGGAGGCAGGTGCAATTTGACATAGGTGACCAGGGCGGATTTCAATGTAAAAGGGATGTTGGATCAAAGATTGTCAGTAAAGATAGAGTTATCCAGGTAGATATGTGGGAAGAATATTCAATGCAGAGAGTAGTCTATGGAAAAGCTCTGAGTTATGTAAGGCAAATACCAAAACGGAGGTCAATGTGAGTAGATGAGTTTGAAGAAGTAATTGAAGAAGCCTGTCTGTAAAGGGCATTTTGAGTGATTTAAGGCCTTCACTTTTTATTCTGCAGATGCTGGGACATCATTGCACAATATGTAGTAGAAGATTTTCACTACTCAACCCACCTTTTAAAAAGATAATCTGAGTGCTGTGTTAAAAGCAGACTGTTAGAGGGGAAGATAATCTGAGTGCTATATTAAAAGCAGACTGTTAGATAGCAAGAATAGAAAAAGCGGGAAGCTTTAGGTGACTACTTCTATAATATAATCAAGGAAGATGGGGCTCAGACCAGGGTACTGGCCTTTTATGGCAAAAGGCAGTCCTAGTTTTGGCTAACGATGCAAGATAGCCTTTTTCGTTCAGCACAATGGATGTCAAAAGCTCTTATTCCACAATTACAGTAGAAGCTCTGGCTTTCACATGCGTTACTCCATTGGGAGTGAGAAAGGGCTCTGGAGGAACGCACAGTTCTCAAAATGGTGAGCGAGTCTCAAATGGTGAAATGAAGGCTCCCAGGGCCTTCTATATGGCTCCCAACATCAAATGTAGGACACGTGAGGCAAAAATTTAAGGTTCCTAAAGTCTCTTCCTCCCCTCCACACAGCAGGTCACACAGGAAGGCCACAAAGAACCAATTAAGCACTTTACCTATAGTTTTTTTTTATTCTGAAGATTCATTCTTAATCTTTAAAAAATATTTGTATTCTCTTATCTGAAACTCATTAGCAATATACCTTTTGAAACTCGGTTTCTTTTTTCTCTGATTAAAATACACCATGTAACATATTTTGTAATACATAGCATTATTGGCAGATTTGAGAAAGTAAAGGACATTCGATGCAATCAAATGTATTTATATATCTTCAACGACAGTATAAGTATTAACACTAAATGGGGTACAGAAAATCTTTAAATAACTTCAGATCGCTTCTTGTCAGAGTTGCCTCCTAAGTTAATCTAATCATGGCATGACGTAGCATCTAATATACAGACAAAAGTTTCTGTGTTTTGGAAGTGTACCTAAAGGGATTGTGAACCTCTATTTTCCTGGCACACTCTACCTCAGTTTTTGCTAACATATACTTATTTTAATCCAAAAACAGATACATTTTCATGTTATCTTAAAATTTTATTGTATTTTTAAGTTGTTTAAATGTATTTAGGGCACACACATGGATTTTTGAAATGCAAGTTACTTGCATAGTAAAGAAATATAGACTTTTGATTTACTCATCGTCTAAATAGTGTATGTTGTACCCAATAAGTAATTTTTCATCTTGCATCCTCTGCCTCCCACTTCTGAATCTCCAATATCCATGAAGTCACTGTATGACCATGCATACCCATTGCTTAGCTCTGACTTATAAATGAGAACATGAGATATTTGAATTTTTGTCCCTGAGTTCCCTAGCTTAATGGCCTTTGGTTCCATCCAAGTTGCTGTAAAAGACATGATTTTTTTCTTTATCACAGCTGAGCAGTGTTCCATGGCATATATATACATACATATATATGTATACATATGTACTTGTGTGTATGTATGTACATATATGCATATGTGTGTATGTATAATACATATATGTACACACCACATTTTCTTTCTCTAATCATCAGTCGATAAGTACTTAGGTTGTTTCCATATCTTTACAATTGTAAATAGCAAAAAACACTTGAATTTTTAATGTACGGTTTGCATGGCCCATGTAGCATGTGAAAGATTAAACTAATCTTAGTTCATGAATGCAACGTAGTCTTCCATATGAAAGTATTTGACACTAAATTATTTTAATTTCTCTGAAATCTTGATCTGCAGGCTTCATGACAGTCTCACTTACTGAACACAATACTGGTTTTAAAATTTGGAGACATAAGACAAGATAAACAATTTTATTTATATAGAAGTTAGTGATATGAATTTGAAACTGACTTAGAAGAATTGTGTATGCAAATTCAGTAGACTTTACTATACACACGATAATGAAATGTTAATTTTAAATACCTCCTTCCAAAGATAATCCTAATGCATATATTTTATAGGCATTAATCCAATTTTGTGGGATAAGTGACATTACTGTACCTCATCAGTCTTTTAACTATTCTGTGTTTTTTAAAATAGTTAGGAAACTATCGAAATTACAGATCGTTAAACTACTATTTTAAAATGTCCATCTTTGCCCTACTACTCCTGGTTTCGATAACCATTTTGTTTTCTCAATACCTATTGTTCTGTAGGAATTAGAAACCATATTTGCTTGGATTCCATTTTAGATTTAATGACTTTTCCACATCACTATTTTTTCTCATCTTTTTTTCACTATATTAAATTCTATTTTTCATATATATAATGGAAAATAGTAGAGAGAAATATTTTCAAATATTCAGATAACTGTAGCTGCCCATATAGCCTATGGTTAGGAGGAGGGACAGTTATAAGAAATACCTGTATAGCTCAATAATTGAATACCTTGGTGGAAAGGGCATAGAGAGGGATTTGGCTCTCCTAATAAGCATGAGAGCAGGCGAGATGAAAGCAGTGGTGAATTGGCAGTCTCTACACCTGTGGTGTTGAGAGGCACGAGCTCAGCCTTATATTAGGCTGGAGGAGAAGGCAGTCGGGAGCATGTGCATTCTATCATGGACTTGCTTACTTTGACTCTGTCTCCTCTCCTGCCTGCCGAACGCCAGCATGGCGTCTCTCTGCTGAAGATCACCAAGCTGTGCTGAAGACTGAGATCTATCTATTGTAAGAAGACTGCTTTTCTCTCTCCAAGACTCACTCTCTCTCCTGCTAAAGTAGATAGCCCTCAGGCACTAAGAGACCTGAGCAAGTTAACTTAGTAGTCCACATCCGGAACCTACCTACCTGGCCAGTCCCGAGCCCTGACAAGTGGTGTCAGAAGTGACATCTGATAGCAATTACTTAGAGGAAAGACTTGATTCCTGTATATATTGGAGTAAAATTTAAAAACATCTTAAGTACAAAATAGACCCTAGGTGAGGACATTGGCTCTAGGGGTGAAATTTAGGTACTGTAACTTACTATGTCACCTTAGACAACTTTCTCAATGTCATGCGCCTAACATGGCTCTATTTATAGGGACTTCCTCACCTCACATAAGACAAGATAAACAATTTTAATATTCAGTTGTGAATATTAAATAAATTAACACGTATGATGCATATAAATCAGTAACTGTACACAGTAAATACATGGTCATCAGTTCACAATAAAATCAGAGTTTAGACCCTTGGGTCACTGCAATATGAAAGAATCAGGACTGCTGTAGGAAATGAAGTTTAGGATTCTTTGACTTATCCTGTTCAAGTTATTTTGTTTTATTTTACTTATGCTGAAGATTATTTAAAACAACATTACAAAACAACAGATAAAATTAGTATTCTCTTTAACTCTTCCGCAATCTTTTTCTCTTTTCATTGCCTTCCTCCCTAGGATTTAATGTGTACATTTTGCTTCCAACATTTGCTTGCTTATAATATATAAATGTTACTATAACAATATATGTGTGTAGGGCGGCACCTATTGCTCAGTGAGTTGGGCGCTGGCCCCATATGCTGAGGGTGGCAGGTTCAAACCCGGCCTTGGCCAAACTGCAACAAAAAATAGCCAGACATTGAGATGGGTGACTGTAGTCCCAGCTACTGAGGGCAATAGAATGAGACTCTGTCTCTACAAAAAAAGAACAAAATAAAAAAAAACTTTTAAATGTTAAAAAAAAATGCGTGTCTATGACTTATGTTATATATAGCATATGTAATATATTACATATTATATATGTTTCTTCCATACGCACATATATATAACCATAAACAATATAAAATGTAAGTACGTAAATTTTAAGTATAACATAAATCCTACGTAAATTTTAGTCTTTATTAATTCAACTTCATAATTATTATATTTATACATGAGTTAATTTTTTCATATTTATGATTTTATTTTGTGTTTTAACAGCATATCTTTCTTTTGTTTCATAGTTACTTATTTTTAAATCATTAATTTTTATTTCTTTTTTCTCCTTCCACTAGTTTGCAAATTATTCATTATAATTCTACTTTTTTAAATGAATATACTTTTTAAAATCTTCCTTTACTTAAAAAAATCTGAAATTTAGCCCTATATCTTTCTTTTTACCAATACAAGTAATACAATGGAAATATATGAGTATGCAATGTAGAAAAATGCCTTTCATTTTTATTTAACTTTATTTAAAATTAACAATTTTAAAATTGTTATTTAAAATTTAACAATTTTATATATAATTTTAATACCCTCCAAATTAGTTGTCCATCATATCATGATTATGCTTATGATTATTATTATTGTGATAAATAACTACAATAATACACAAAAATATTTAATATCCCTTTGCTAACCACTAATACTATTATACAATTTCATTTTTAATGTCTTTCACTATAAAATACAATAACTATTAATTTTTCAGTGGGAATGTATGAATATTATAATAACTATTTTTATTCCTTGGTATATCTATTTCACTTTCTTGAAAATATTCCCTCCTTTCAAAGATTTGTAGGTTCATGTTTTTTTCTGTTAGTATTTGGAAAGCATGATTCTGTTTCTTCCTGTTATCCATTTAAAAATAGAGGTCCGATGTTGGTCCTTTTTTAAGAAATTGGGTTTTTGTTCTTTAATAAGTGCTATGGCTGAACCTGTGCCCCTCCTCCCACGTCGAAATGTTGAAGTTTTAACTCCATTTTGAAAAGAGGCCTTAAAAGAGGTGATTAACTTGAAATGAGGGCATTAGGATGGGCCCAGAGCCAATCTGAGTGGCATCCTCCTAACAAGAAATACAACACATAAAGGTCTGTGCAGAGGAAAGACCATGTGAGAACACAGTGAGAGAGTGGCTATCTGCATACCATGTCGAGAGACCTCAGGAGAAACCAACCGGGCCAATCTCCATCACTGTGAGAACATTAATTTCTGATGTTTAGGCCACCCTGTCCGTGTTACTTTCTTACGGCAGCCTAGCTGACTAATGCAGTAAGTTGACTGTTTTCCTCCAGACACTGACATTCTGCAGTGGTTTGATCAAAATGCCTCTAAGTGTAATACTTCTATTAGATGTACGTGGCTATCATATTCTATTCTGCATGAACTTTAACTTGTCTCAAACATGTCTCATGCACTATTTCTCTGCAATGAATTCTCTGAAGTTTCTACATACCCATCTTCTGATTTTCTCTTTTACATAAGTATGTCTAATAACCAATACACTTTTTAAACCTGCCCCAGAATTTTATTTTAGTGGTTATATACTCTTTTTGGTTGTAGAATTGATATTCTGGTTCTTTGTCCAAAGCTATCTTCCATTTTGTTTTTTAATAATACACTGTTTATGCTCTGCAGATTACATGTTTTCCTCTGCAATTTTGAGCACTTTCAGATGTGCACATTTTAAATTGCCTTTTATATAGCTCTGTTCGGAGTTCTTGAAGGGCATGTTCTGCCATTTATTACACTGACATCTCTCATAGCAATCAGGCTCCTTGTGTACATATAAGTATGTATGTGTGGGGGTGCTTTTTTTCTGTGAGCTTTTCTTTGAGAGAATTGTTTTCTATAGGAGCCCTAGCTACTTGAGTTAGGGATGAGCACATGAGTAATGTAAGTAGGAAACCTATGTTTTTAAGTACAGAGCATTTTGTTAACTTCTCAGCTCGGGGCTGATCAGCTTCACAGATAACAAGAGTCTGTACTTAACATTCACTAGAACCTCAGGCACGTGGTTGGATCTTCATGGTAATTTCTGTCCTCCACTACCCCAAGGGGACGTCTACTTTATCTGATGCTTCTTTCCACTAGTTTGCAAGATCTTCAAATTTCCATTTTACAAATGGGATTCACTTCATGAATTTGTCAAATGCATTCAGTTTTTCCCCTGGTCCTGGACACAGTGTCATGTTCACTCTCATGGGGACATTCAACATCAGTCCCTGCCGCCAAGGTAAATATCCAGTGTGACTTTCCTAAGATAAAGTGTCTTCCTTGTCCTCTCATGGTTTTGATTTGGAAGTTTCTCTTAATTCTGACTATTAAATATTACTTTCATTTTACTTTGTACTAAAATTTTCTCTAGAATATAAAATACTGTGCTTTGTGAATTTTTATATGCTTGGAACTGAACAACTAACTTCCCATATCAGCTGAGCTTCCCATGTATACGGATGAAAGTTTCCTTTTAAAAAATCTGTGTAGACATAAGGTTAAGATCAATTATACTTAAAAGCATCAAATAATCAGTGTTTTACTATTTCTTAAAAGGAACAAGTATTCTATACTAATGAATAAAAAGTGTCTAATATATTCTCAAAAAGTCATTTGACTATTCTTTGTCAGTAAAAGTCCTTATGCTAATTATAAACATTTTCTCCAAGAAATATTAGGAAGAACATTTAGGAACTACTAATTAGATGTGTCAATACTACAACAGAAAATGTTTCTTCTTAAAGGGTAAATTAAACAAGAAACAGAAAGTATCCAGTTGTGATTGAATATGGAGCATAACACTATCGACAAATTCATATGAAGGAGAAAAATGAAGACTTTCTTTCTCTATTATTTCCATTTTCCCATCCTCCTCTGGCCTCATTATTCTTCTGTATATATATTTTATTCATGCTTTCCCTCATGCTTTATTTATAACTATAAACATCAAAATATTTATTAAAGTCACATTAAAATATAAGGATTATAGTACATTTTTCTTTTATAAAATTTCTGTATCACCATAGTAACTATATGGTAAAAATTAAATTTATGAATTTATTTCAGTAGTTCTCAGATACTTGTTTTACCTAGAAGGAAATAAGGAAGTAAAGAGACTTTTGATGGAAGATTGCTTCTCTGGAGAAAGTATCTATCAAATGAGTCCACCGACTTTTAGGTAATATTAAGAAAGCAAACAAAAGTAGCAGGAAAAAAAAAGGGTCTGGTGTTGTCACAGAAAACTTGTTATGAGAAGATATTCTTATCTTTCTCAACTCCATTTATATAAGTTTTTAAAAATGTGCAAGTGTGACTAAAAAGAGAAGTGATGTACTCTGATCATATTTATGTTATCTGATATTAAAGACACAATATCAAAACCTGAGATAACACATAAAATTAATGCTTGTGACAAGTGAAAAATAAACAATCCAACAAATAAATGCAGATGAAAATAAATCTACCCGTTGTATGTATCTAGCAAGTGAATAATAAGGAATCAATGTCTTGGGTAAATTGTATTTCTATCACAAAAAATTTTCTGTGACGGTTGAATTTATGTGTCGATTTGACTATGCCATCATGCCAAGATATTTGATCTAATATTATTCTTGATTTTCTGCAAGGGCATTTTGGGGTGAAATGTATATTTAAACCCGGAGACTTTGAGGAGCACAGATTACCCTTTATAATGTGGCTGGACCTTATGCAATCCGCTGAAGATCTGAATAACAGTCTGAACTCCCCAGAGGGTGAGAGAGTTCATCAGTAGACACCTTTAAACGCCACATGAAACACTGGCTTTCCCTACTTTGTCAGAAGACTGACTTTGGGCTCAAACTTCACTCACTCTCCTGAGTATCTCCCTATCAAATTTGGACTTACCAAGCCTTCGCCTACATAATCATGTCAACCACTTCCTTAAAAAAAATCTCTTTTCTCTCTCTCTCCTCTCTATCTTTCTCTCTCTGTTCTATTTCTCTAGAGAACTCTTCTTGTAGGAAAACAAGACCCTGTGGAGAGAAAGAAACACCTGAATGTCTGTGTTCAAAAGGGGAAGCACCTTATTTCAGCCAGGGCAGCCACATGGACTAGTGTTCAAAAACAGCTGAGCTCCCCCATCAGTTCTGCCTCTATTCTTTTATTGGACTCACAAGTAGACAGACAAAGGAATTACCATATTTCTTTTCACTGGAGGTGTCAAAGCATATACAGGGTTTACCGAAGCAGAAGCAAACAGCGAGCCTTAGTTTCAAGGACCCAGGAAGCTAAGTTTTACAAATTCTTAAGGGCTGCGCTACCATGAAGAGGCCCTTGCAAGAGTATCCTGAGCTTCTGAAAGAAGAAGACATTGTTCAGACATTACTTTTCCTGGGAATCCTCCCTCACTCTGACCCAATAGTGTTCTCACAATTTTCTCACTTGTTTTCAGGGCTAAGGTCTGCACCGGGTATTTCATTAAATTTATCACATTGTCAAGGGTCAAATGCTATGAATTTTAATACGGTCCTGTTAAATTAAAACAAAACAAAAACAGGACATTCTATGGACAATGTTACTTAAAAGTAGTATTTTCACAATCATCTTTGCATTTTCTGGAGAACTCATAATTTTTGGCTCTAACTCTAATTTTTTTGAAATTATAGGCATAAAAATTCTAAAGCATATGTTGATTCCAAGATTTAAAAGAAATTTAACTTTAAATTATTTGGTTGAAATTTTGATTAAAAATGTATTGAATTCACAGACTTAATAAACACGTGTAATCCTTGTCTTACCACTCAAACATTAGCTTAATCGTAAAAGAAAAATTTGTTTTATAAATTGTGAGAACAACAATGATTATCAGGACACAGGACACATCCAACACTAAGATAGTGAATACCACGTACGTTAAAATGACGAATTAAAAATACCAGTCTGATCAATAATTTAAAAATATTTTAAAGTTGTATTATTTTTAGTTCATATAGATTTCTTTGCATTTTCCAACTTGATCCTTTGTATTTTCCAGGCTGCATTATCTGTAGTTTCTCTTTCAATAAATATTAGTCACACAACTGACTTGTGTAAAGTTCTAGAATGCAGTGGGGAAAAGGGAAAGACATGCTTATACGATTTTAATATTATTTATTAAGAACAGTTGGCTTTGGTGTCAAGCAAACTTTTATGAGTTGCAGAAAATGCTATAGTTATATAGCTATGTGCCTGGTGCTTCATCTAATAAATTTCAGTTTCCACATTGATAACACATAACAAAGCGCTCTACATATAGACTCTCTAAAAAATGAACAATGACCATGCATTCAATGTCCTCAGCCTGGAATCTGGAAAAGAATGCCTACATCAGTATTTACTGTTATTAGAATGTTCTTCTCTGCAGTGGGTGCTCATTGTACTACACAGAATCTAACTCAGTGTTATCCACTATCCACACCGTTGTCATTCCTAATTTTTACAAATACCTATTCTGGGGATTGCTATTTTTTTTTAACAGCTTATCCGAATCAATATTAAAATAATAGCATCCACATTTCTCTGAATATTAGGAGAAAATAGAAGGCAATTTAGTCTATCTTCAGTTAGAAAGGATTTTACTTAAGTCATTCAAAGAAAAAAATCAATTTTAATCTTTATCTCTGTAGTGTCTCCTGCTAGTATTTTATCAACCCTTAGAAACCCTCACCCACACTTGCTCACATTCAAGTATTATTCTTTACCCCTCATTCTGCATTGCTGGGCCCACCTGGACACTGGCCTTTAACCAGGAGCTGCTATGTATTATGTAATAGAATGTGTCTTTTTGTCATATCGTCACACTCAGAATAATGCTTATTTCATTGCCTTTTTTCTATCATTAGTTTTAACACTTAAACTGATTCCATTGCGTCTTCTGAATTCTTTCTACATTTCCTACACCAGCATTGATTTTGATTATGAAAACAAGTCAAGGCCCTGCTGAATATAACATACAAATTACCTTTTGATTTCTCAGTGCCTGGCAGCTACTTAAGAATTTGGCACTGGGTTTCCTTTCTCCAGAGCTGTATCATCGATCATGGCCTGCTTATTAACTATTAGGACACTTAGGTATTTTTTCTGCAATACTTGCATTTCTCATAATTTTGCATTGAAAATTTACTTTTCAGATAGACTACCCTCACCTTACCTTGACTACATTCCCATGTATTTTTATCATCACTTTAAATTATTATTTTCAACATTTAAAGCCACCATCTTGTCCCTTTTTTATTTAATTTTATCACCATAGTTAATGAGTATGGAAATATTTCATCATTCTAATTTCGTATGGTATTCTGTTAAAAATTTAGGTATTTACACTAACCACACATTTCTCCTGAGAATTTTTGTATTGGTCATTACAGTTAAATTTAATTGAGCAGACTGAACATGAACCCTAAGTTCATGATCATGGCATCTATTTAGTGACAGTTACTTAAAATGTTCTATAAATTTTCTGCTCACTAAAAATGAATCTAATCCACCCTGAGTTTCCACACTATCTTTTATTTCATTTTAATGTCTTTGAGAATTTTCCTTTATTTTTAGAGAGAATAAATATTACTTATAACAATGAAAACTGTGTCATCTTGATGTGAGGCAGGATAGCTAATAGGAGTAGAATGAGAACTATGTTACCCCATTTATTTTCTACAGACTTAATGTTTGGGTTCCCTGAAAATTCATGTACTGAAACTTAATTCAAGATGTAATTATGTTAGAAGGGCCTTAGGGAAGTAATAATGTCACTGGGGCAGACATTCATGAATAGGACTAGTGCCCTCATAAAAGAGACCTCAGAAGACAATCAACTTTACAACAAAAAACAGGTCTTATCAGATACCAAATCTGATTGTCTCTTGATTTTGGACTTTCATGCCTCCAGAACTTAGAAAAATTAAATTTTATTGTTGACAAGTACCCCAGTCAATAGTATTTTGTTTTTGCATACCAACTGTACTAAGATATTATAATTTTGTTCTTTCACATTTGTTAATGTATTACTCAATGTGATTGAAAGTCAATGACAAACAATATAAAGTAGATGGTGGGGTTGCAAAGATTGTATCTTGGACACAAATAATTGCGAATGAAACTGAATCCAAATATTTTATGCTTACTGAAAAGGGAGACATGGGTTAAAAAGAGTCCATAGAAATGGTGTCTATTACAGAAAGATGTGAAAAGAGTGGTCAGGAACCTTAACCTGGGACCTAGAGATGGAACAAAATTAAATCCATAGTGTGTGTGTGTGTGTGTGTGTGTGTGTTTGGGACAGGGGCAGAGCAGCGGAGGTGTCAGGCAGAATAAAAACCTGGAGAAAGAGCTGCTGACAAAGTAAACGTGGACTTCATAGAATAGAACTGAATTTTGTGTAGATGCTGGGACAAGTCTTGAAGTGAGATTAGAAAGGTAGGCCTATGTGAACTATTGAAGTGCCTTCTGACCTGGTTGAATCAATGTCCTCATTTTGGATAATTTTGTATGTACTGAGATAAGAAAACGAAGAAAAGGTGCTTCAGAAAATGGTGATTTATTTGGTTTTGGACAAGCTGAAATGGAGACAGACCTGCATTCACGATTGGTTGAGTACATCATTGGCTATACAAACCTGAAACTTGACAAAGTAATTTAACTTGGAACTACAGATGTAAGAGTCATCAAAAAAAGATGATGATTAAAGTCATGCTCGCGTCTAGCACTTCTAAAAATGAGCCTACAATGGAGACTTCATGAGCAGTAGAGTGTAATCTAATAGCATGTTGTTATAAGGTCAATAAAAATGTATTTTTATCATAGATAGAGTGCTCAATGTTGGTCAATATGATGATATTGGCAAAGCATCCAGTCTATGGTGTCAGGTTGTAGGTAGGAGAAGACTTCAAAAAGAGCAGTTTAAGTAGAAAAGAAATATCAGAAAAGCAAATAGAATTAATAGAGAAGTGTAGTGAAAATATAGAGGCACTTGCTTATTACAGTTCTTTCAAAATCTGTGATGTAAGCCTTATACAAGGTATTGATGTTATAAAAACAATTGTGGCCATTTAATACTTTGAAATAGAAAACAAAAATTTGATGTTTAGAATGGGAAAATATTCCAACAGCAACAAAAATATTCCCTGAGATGTACGGATGATTCTGTGTTGTCAAATATTGGACAATGAAGTCTGTCTAAACATTAAAGTCAAGGAAGCCATTGTAATGGTTTCAATGTTTATGTCTCTTCCAGAATTCTTATTGAAACTTGATCACCATTGTGGTGATATTAAGGGGTGTGCCTTTCACTCAGTGAGTAAATCATGGAGGGTCTTTTCTCATAAGTGGATTAATGCTTTATAAAAGGCCTGGAAAGAACCAGCTTAGACCTTTTTTTTTTTTTTTTTCCAACCCACCCCATGCAGATGAGGGCACAACATTAGCCCCCTCTGCCATGTGAATACCTGAAGGGAGGGTCTTTGCAAACACAAGTATCCTGGTTTTGGACTATTCAGCTTCTAGAACTGTAAAAATTAAGTTTGTGTATTTTTATATAATACCCTGTCTCAGGGTATTTGTCATAGTAGCACAAACAAAGATTGCTGTGAGAAGTAAAACTTTATAGAGAGAAGAGAGGAAAAGAAAAGCAAGATATTGGAAAGCAAGGTGCCCTGAAATGCAGAGATCATTTATAAGGCGCAATATATAGCTTCATAAGAGGAATGAAAGGGGAGGACAGGATAATGAACATGAGTAGGATTGTACATTCAGCAGCAGGAAGTTGAAGTCTTTCCTTCCTGATGGCTTTTATGTTGTTGATGAAATAAATGTGTGTGCATCTCTGAGGAAAAAAGAAAAAGAAAAGAAAAGAAAAGATAAGAAAGAAAAGATGTGGATACTAAATTGGAGGCAGAAGCTCTGGGAAAGGTATAATAGAAGAGAAAATAGACTAAGAAATCACAGAATGATTGCTGCACAGACTTGGGGGGTCCGGTAAACAAATGAAGGAGGAAAGCAATCACTGCATGTGGCAGGACACCTGCTAGCCAGGAGAAAAATGGTTTTTAAGAGAATAGCAACAATAGAAATAGTCTCTGAAGTATGCTGTATTTGTCATTAGGTTCAGGGAGTAGCATATTCCCTGGGGTTGCAGTATGTTTAAAACAAGATGTTAGATTATAAATGAGAGATTGGGAAAAATGTCAAGTCCCAAGAGCAAAAGATAGACTAGGCAAGCATTGTCAGCTGCAGGAAGGGGAAAACAACAACTGTAATAATGGTATTTTTAATCACAAAGATAGTAGCTAACATATATGTCTCACATTATCATAGTTGATGTAAATTATCTCACATAATCCTTCCTGTGAAGTTATCAAGAGACATTATTTTCTCCATAATGCAGATAAAAATGAAACAAAAAAAAATGACAGAAACTCAGTGATAAAACTCTTAAGTCAAGAAAATACAGGATGTTTCAGTTTTTTGGATATACCAGTGATATTTGTATTAAGGTAAGCTTTTGGCACTAAGCTTGCTTTTCATACCTGTCTCTCACATATAAAATCCAACCATCCCCTTGCAAAGGGGGACAACCCAGAGTGACCTATGCAATTACTTTTGCAGCTTGAAATTCAAAATCAGTCTTCTCAGTAGGTTTTCATAATCTCCTTGCAAACTGGCAATCAATAAAGCAAAATTCCTAAAACCATCAGATTTAAAATAGGAGAAAAGGATCTGAAAATGCAAAAATAAAATTTTGATTTGTAAAAAGAAAGAATGAGAAACATCCTGCATTCATTAAGCCAGGTAAATGATCTAATCTCATAGGTAGAAAAAGTGACAACTTTCTTCTCTCTGTATTAGTTCATCTGCTAGCTTATTCTATGCTGAAGCAACTTTCTTGTGCCATGGACTTTGTGGTGCTTGACTTTGTTGATGGAGTATTCTTCCTCTTATCTTTCATTGAGAAACTATGGTAAAAGTAAAACTTGTAAAAACCTTAAATAAATGATGATATTAATCTGAATATGGTGGAGAAAGCAAGTATTGAAATAAAGAGATGGATTTCTTTGAGAAAAAATATCAATAGATTGTGAAGTCATATTAGAAATTATGGTCAAAGAAGAAGAAAATTTTAAAATTCTATTCTAAGAGTTAAACAAACGATGTGGGAGAGAAATGACACCACTGAAATCAACAGTGGTTTCTATACCTCTTGTGAAGTAATTGGTCTATCTTGCAGAAAAATGTAAAAAAGTAACTTTAATATGGTGATACATGTGACCTCTGATTATTACATGCCCTTCATGCACTTAAGTAATCAAGGCTGCTATGATCTAAATGTAAAACATAAAACTGTAAAACCTCTAGAAGTTAATAGAGAGCAAAACTAGCTGACTGCGGGTTTGTTGAAGCCTTTTTAGATACATCAAAGGCACAGCCTCTGAAAACAGAATTGATCTGCTCAACTTCATTAAACTCAAAAAGTTTCTGTATGTGAAAGACATTGAGAAGAGAATAAAAAGAGAAGCTACAGCCTGGGAGAGGATATTTGCAAAAGGGATCTGATAAAGGACAGTTTTCCAAAATATCAAGGGAACTCTCAAAACTCAACAATAAGAAAACTAACCACCTGATTAAAAAGTGGGCCAACGGGAGGCACCTGTGGTTCAAAAGAGTGGGGCGCTGACTCCATATGCCAAAGGTGGTGGGTCCAAACCCAGCTCCGGTCAAAAACTGCAAAATAAAAAGTGGGCCAAAGACTCTAAAAGCTACATCACCAAAGAGGATAAACAGATGGCAAATAAGCATACGAAAAGATGCTGTACATCATTTGTCATCAACAAATTGGAAAATAAAACAATGAGTTATCACTGCACATCAAGTAGAATGGCTAAAATCAGAGTGCTGACAACATTAAGTGCTTGTGAGGATGGTGAGCAAGAGGAACTCTCATTCATTGCGGATGAGAATACAAAATGGTATGATGACTTCAGAATACACTTGACAATTTCTTGTAAAATAAAGCAGATGGTTTTCATAAGATCTGGCCATCACCCTCGTTGGTATTTGCCTAAAGAAATAGAAAACTTATATCAACAACAACAGAAAACTTACACATAGGATATGTGTAGCATCTTTATTCATAATCACTGAAACCTGGAAACAATCAAGATACCCTTCTGTTGATGAAAGAATGGATTTTCATATATC
Source organism: Perodicticus potto (assembly GCA_963574655.1). Lineage (NCBI taxonomy): Eukaryota > Metazoa > Chordata > Mammalia > Primates > Lorisidae > Perodicticus > Perodicticus potto. The sequence continues at coordinate 3,557 of CAUYRH010043313.1, read as the reverse complement.
CAGACAATTGAATATTATTCAATACTAACAGGAAAGGAATTCCCAGGACATGAAAAGACTGGGAGGAAATTTAAATGGGCCTACATATATTATTATTCCAAAGATAAGACATTCTGGAAAAGGCAGAACTATGGAGAGAGTAAAAATCTGTTATTGGCAGGATATCTGTGGGGGGTAGGGAAGGATGTAATAGAAGGGCACAGAGAATTTTTAAGGCAGCAAGACAACTCTGTATGAATCTGTAGTGTGGACACATAGCATTATAAATTTGTCAAAATCCATAGGATTTACAACACCAAGAGTGAAGTCTAATATAAACTATGAATTTGAGTAATATTAATTTATTAAGGATTCTCAGTCCTTTGTAACACATGTACCACACTGGTGGAGGCTGATGATAATGGAGGAAGCTATGCATGTGTGAAAGCAGAGAGTCTAATGGGAAACCTCTGTACCTTCAGATGCATTTTTCAGAAGTCAATTTCATTTTGTTGTGAACTTAAAACTTTTCTAAAAAATAAGGCCTATTAAAATGCAGAAATCTACTAGCATATAAAATGCATTATAATAACATACCAGTAAAATAAAGTGTATGTGTTTGTGCACTCGTGTGTGCATGCAACATGCAAAACCAAAAAACAAGTTCTAAAAGGTAAGAGGATGTTGGATAATGGTGTATTGAATTTTGTCAGTGATTATGCTGTATTTAGCAATTTTAACTCTATTTAAAATTTTTTCCTAATTATATACCAGCAATTTTAACATTGTTGATTCTCTCCAGTTTTTCATGCTGTTCATTTTGCTTTCCTATGCACGCGTGAGATACATTCATTAGTATTGGGAACAACTACGCCCCTCTTACATTTTCGGTGCTAGTATATTCAAAGGTTTTATTTGTTTTCTTATCCCATTACAGGCATTAGACATTTGTTTACTTCATGGTCCAGTTAGTTTAATTAGATTTTCAGTCGGTTGGTTTACATATCTCTTTGTATCATGGAGCTTTGATAACTATATTTGGACTCTTGTCACAGGGAGACATGACTACCAGAATGAAGTTACGAACATGTGATTTAATCATTGCAATTTTATGGGTAGTTGGGTCTGTGTGTCAGTGAGGCTGAAGTTTTTCCTCTACTCTCACTATTTCTCTCTCTGTTCCATTCACTCATTCAGGCATACTGTGTTCTTTGTTCACTGATTCTGGGAATTGGCTTCACTCAAAAGAAAGCAGAGAAGGACCCTTGATATAGAGGTTCCTATGCCACACAGTTACAAATACTAAATTTTGCTCATGACTTGGAAACTGGTATGGAAATAAAAGTTGTCTACCTGTAAAGAACAGTTGTCAAGAAAAGGAAGAGATCAGTGGCAACCTGCACACTCAGTGAAGGAAATCTCAAATTATCCAAAGGATAAATCACCATGACATCTTCATCATCCTCACAAATACCTTACAATCAGGAGTAAAGAAAGGGACATCTGTTTGATTGAGATTTATTTTCCATCACCCTACAAGAAGAGAGGTCATATTAAAATTTAACTTGACTTACGAAAAATGCATCTGAAATACTTAAGTTTGTGGCTAGTTTCCCATCCATTGTAAAAAGAATGATGAAAGAGAGAGAGAGAAAAGGAGGAAAAGGAAGGGAATTGAGAGTACTCCAGGTTTATTAATCATGTCCTCATTCCAATATTTCAACTGCTATTTATTTGACCTGTTAATATAATATTCACTGAAAAAAATAGTAACCTGGCAATAGCCAAATTCAGTTGTGCACATGAGTTTAACAGGTAACACACAAAAAAGTGAGGCTGTCAGGCCATGAAAATTTTAAGTGTTGGCAACACTTGAAGGGATAGGAATAAGGCAAAGAATAAGACCCTTCTTAATGGAGATTGTGGTTCCTTCTGTGGGAGGGCTGGCAAGCCGGCCCCTACCCTTACCCAGGCACTGACCTTCTTGCTGATTTTCCTCAGCTCCAGACCTCCTCACTGGATCCTGGAATCCCTTATTGCTTCACTGTGTCCCAGGAGTGAAATTCCTGTGTAGATTCCTCCAACCAGAGTTGACTGGAGTTCTCTTTTCCCTGTATTGCCATGAGTGTCTAGTAAGATGTCTCTAGTCTGCCAGCTTGTTCTACTACCTCTGTATATTTATTTCTTTTCTTTTTTTTTAAATTGAATCATAGCTGTGTACATTAGTTCAATCATGGGGTACAGTGTGCGGGCTTCACATACAATCTGAAATATTTTTATCCACTTGTTCGACATAACCTTCATGAGATTTTCTCGTTTATTGTGTGAAAACATTTGTGTTCTGCATTTAGTGGGTTTCACCTGACACTTCCAAGATGCACCTCAAGTATGATCCCACCCTTTGCCCTCTCTCCCCTCCCCTTCCCCCTTCCCTTCTCTCCCTTTCCCCTTTCCCCATCTTCTTGTGCTATAATTGAGTTGTAGCCTTCATATGAAAGCTATAAATTTGTTTCATAATAGGACTGTATACATTGGATACTATTTTCTTCCATTCTTGAGATACTATGCTAAGAAGAATATGTTTCAGCTCCATCCATGTAAATATGAAAGAGAAAAAGTCACCATCTTTCTTTAAGGCTGCATAATATTCCATGGTATACATGTACCACAGTTTATTAATCCATTCGTGGATCGATGGGCACTTGGGCTTCTTCCATGACTTAGCAATTATGAATTGGGCTGCAATAAACATTCTGGTACATATATCTTTGTTGTAATGTGATTTTTGGTCTTCTGAGTATATACCAAGTAAGGAATTACAGGATCAAATGGAAAGTCTATTTTTAGATCTCTGAGTGTTCTCCAAACGTCTTTTCAAAAGAGATGTATTAGTTTGCTTTCCCACCACCAATATAGAAGGGTTCCCTTTTCTCCACATCCACGCCAGCATCTCTGGTTTTGGGATTTCGTTATGTGGGCTAATCTTACTGGAGTTAGATGATATCTCAAGGTAGTTTTGATTTGCATTTCTCTGATGATTAAGGATAATGAGCATTTTTTCATGTGTCTGAAGGTCATGTGCCTGTCTTCTTTAGAGAAGTTTTTCTTCAGATCTTTTGCCCATCCTGAAATGGGATCACTTGTTCTTTTCTTGCTAATACGTTTGAGTTCTCTGTGTATCCTGGTTATCAAACCTTTGTCAGAGGCATAACCTGCAAATATTCTCTCCCATTCTGAGGGCTGTCTGCTTGCTGTACTTACTGTGTTCTTGGCTATGCAGAAGCTTTTTATTTTCATCAGATCCCAGTAGTGTATTTTTGATATTGCTTCCATTGCCTGAAGGGTCCTCCTCATAAAGTATTCACCCAGGCCAATTCTTTCAAGAGTGTTTTGTGCACTGTCTTCTAGTATTTTTATAGTTTCATGTCTTAAGTTTAAATCTTTAATCCAGTGTGAGTCTGTCTTCGTTAGTGGTGAAAGTTGTGAGTTCAATTTCAGTCTCCTGCAGGTCGCCAGACAGGTCTCCCAGCACCATTTGTTAAATAGGGAGTCTTTTCCCCACTGAATGTTTTTAATTG
>CAUYRH010043311.1:0-68521 GCA_963574655.1 Perodicticus potto | reverse complement strand
GCCCATCCCACCCGTCTACAGTGGGATAACTCTGCCCGTCCCACCTGTATATAGCAGGGATAACTCTGCCCATCCCCCCTGTCTACAGTGGGATAACTCTGCCCGTCCCACCTGTCTATAGCAGGGATAACTCTGCCCATCCCACCCGTCTACAGTGGGATAACTCTGCCCGTCCCACCCGTCTACAGTGGGATGACTCTGCCCATCCCACCCGTCTACAGTGGGATGACTCTGCCCATCCCACCTGTCTACAGCAGGGATGACTCTGCCTGTCCCACCCGTCTACAGTGGGATAACTCTGCCCGTCCCACCCGTCTACAGTGGAGATGACTCTGCCCATCCCACCTGTCTATAGCAGGGATAACTCTGCCCATCCCATCTGTCTATAGCAGGGATGACTCTGCCTGTCCCACCCGTCTACAGTGGAGATGACTCTGCCCATCCCACCCATCTACAGCAGGGATAACTCTGCCTGTAGTACCACATGTCTCTAATGGGAACAACTCCACCCATCCCACCCTTCTACAGTGGGACAACTCTGCCTGTCCCCATGTCCATGGTAAGGAGGAGAGATCTCTCCCTCTTTCTGGGGCTGTGGAATGACCAACGCTCCCAGACTCAGTCAGTGCTCAGTGAGGCCAGCTGCAGCCATGCCTGAAGCTGCCCCTTACTTAGTAGGCTGGATATGCCTCCATGGCAGGGGCCACTTGGTCCCCAGCTCCACTGCCCAGAGCCTGGAGAGGGTCAGCAGAGGACCAGGGCTGGCAGGGAGAGAAGCTGGGATGAGGCACGGACTTGGCTCAATTCCAGCCTTTCTCACAAACCCCCACATGGGTCTGAGGCTTTCTGGAAAGTCCAACATCGCCGGCCATAGGAGGTGCCAGGTGGACAAACTTGGGAGATGAAGCTGGCGTGTCCCCAGCAAAGTCAGGGCTGGCAGCGTGTGTGGGCACCCTGCACTCTGAGCCACCCTGCTCCAGCTCAGCTTCCCCATCCACACATCAGGTCTCCAGGAGCCCACTTGGCTCCATGGTGCCACATGAGCAGCCAGGAATGTCCAACTGACACCTTCCTGCGGTTTAAGCTGCTCCTGGTTGGTGGTAGACCCTGGGGCAGAATCTCGACCTCACTGTGGACCTGCGTCCTGCACCTAATGCTCATGTCTCCTCAGGGCAGCTGAGCACTTAGAGGAAAGGCCCCTCCTACAGGGGAGCTTGGGGCTGCAGAGCCTCTGGGGAAGACTCAGGGAGAGAAAGGTCTTCCTGTGCATGACGGGAATCCACGCTCTGCAAATCCCTGCTCCACGGGGCCCTTGAGGATGAAGTAGAAGCTGCCCGAATCCAGCATGGACATCTGTCCTCCTAAGGCACCCCACTCTGGAAACCTCAGAGCTGGCAGAAGGCCCAAGAGGGAATCCTCTTCTATTCCCAGCTCACCACTGCAAGGGCTCCCCAACCCTGAGCCACTGAGGCAGTTCCTGAAGACCCTGCTTTAACTGCAAATGGAGCTTGGTGCCTGAGGGTGCACCAGCCGCTGCTCCCAAAACCTGCATCAGACGCTGTCTGCATGTCAGGGACAGTGCCTAGCAGAGGGTCCTGCCAGCTCTTAATCTGAGTTCAGGAGGTGATGGGCCAGTGTTCATAGTAGGAGAGGCTTTGGGGCTCTCACAGGGGCTGTAGGTAGCATCACTGGGGAGCAGTCAGGCCTCACAGCAACCAGGCCACACAGCCACGCCTGGGTCTCAGAAGGCTACCCTGTGGCAGAGCTCAGGGATGAGAGTTATAGAGCAGCCCTCAGGGTGAGCCCATGGTCTGACTCTTAGAGGGGGAGTCACAGCTGGAGGGCACATGAGCAATATGACCCTTCCATTCCATCTGGCTAAAAATGGCCACTGGATTCCGGGGGGGTTCCACAATTTGTGGGCTTCCCCAGAGGAATGAGGCACCCAGGCCCAGCTGCTGTGCGAACAGGCTCAGAGGAGCTCCACAAAGCCTCGTGGAAGGGCAGAGCCTGAGCTCCCACCCGGCCCACATGGACACCTGACCCAGAGCCTGAGGCTCCTAACTGGACCCCACCTGAAGCAGGCAGCAGCTCCACGAGTGCCAGGCACAGACTGAGGCCCCAGTGCTCCAGGATGCAGGCAGCTGGCTGGCACTCTCTTCCCCATACCCACTGGACACAGGAGGGTGTCCTGGAGGGGCCACCGGGCTCACTTGGCTGTTCCACACCCACAGTATCTCTCCCTCACTTTCCAGTGAGACTGAGCGAGCTGAGAGGCTTCTGAAAATGCTGGGGCGGCAGGGGGCCCCACAAATCACCACCAAAGAAACAAACTTATGAATGGACGCACAGGGGAGGGACGAGGCGACTCTGAGCACGGGTCACAATCTTCCCAGGAACCTGCCCTCCTGCCAACATCTCAGGCCTCCGACAAGCTTCCTGTTTCCACTAAAGCAGAAGAGACCCTATAGGGGCTGGGGTGACAGCAGTGGGAGCTGCCCCAGAACAAGCCGCTGAGGCCCCCTTGCCCAGCAGGAGCGTATCTGTTTCAGTCGGGAACTGCCTTGCAGGAGGGCCCACTGGACGGTATACCTTCTGTGGTCTGGCGACATCTTCCCTGCACAGGAACGTCAACAGGCTGCTGTGCTCTGAGGACTTTCTACCGCCTCCTAAAATGAGCTCTCTCAGACCCCCTTCAGTGCAAGCACATGAGCCAGCCGTGAACTCGGCCTGGGTGGAGATAGCCATGGTGCACATGGACCCAGGGCCGATAGGGGTGTCCCATACCTTTCAGATAATGACACAGCCTCTGCTACCTGCTGGGCACCACCTCTAGGCAGGGTCCAGGCTGGTCTAGATACCACCTCCATCCACCCAGGCCTGCAAGGATCCCTTGCAGGGGAGGGCAAGTGGGGTGCCAGGCAGCTGGGTGCCAGCTGGCGCTTAGAAACGCCTGTACCTCCCGGCACCCATGTGGTGAGTGGCTCTGGTCTTGCTGGAGTGGGTTCTGAAGGAGAAACTGCCCCCATTCCAATGACGGAGAGGTAGGAGACACCAGTGTGGGGGAGGCGGCCATGCCTCACATCCAGTCCTAACAGTGGCTTCCGTGACACAGGGCCACAGTACAGCAAGGGAACCAGTGTCCAAGTGTTGCTGACCACATTGCCCCTTTTCCATGCTCACCCGGAGGAAGGTACGTCCACAAAGGACAGTGAGATGGATGCAGTGGGTGCAACTAGGGGAGGTCAGTGAAAGTGCCCCATTCTCCCCTCCTGCCCCTCATGGCCCGGCCAAGGATCTGGCTTCAGATTTATTCAAACACACAAGAACACACAGGGAAAAGCCTGTGTGTGGGGGGGGTTGTTATTGGTTTCTGGATTGTTCTCCGTGACCAGAGCCCCTCGCTCCCTGATTTAATGTAATGCGTCTCCCCTACGAGGAGATTTCTCAGCCAAGCAAAGCCGGCATGTACACAGCGCATCGAGGGCAGTGCCGGGGTCAGGCCGCAGACACTGCACAGGGAGAACGCAGAAAATGGACAATCCCGTTAGAAGTTTAGACCTCATAAATCTCCAGCGCGCTGCCTGCTGCTTCAGGAGGTGAGAGAAACACCATTATGAAGCAAGATGAGGAGAGCAGGAGGAACGGGGCATGAAGGCCAAAGAGCAGGAGGTCCCGGGGGGACGGAGGGAAACATGGCTAGCCGGGAAATGTCGACCAATCTCTGCTCAACCACAAACGGGAGCCCAGACCCCGGTGCACACACAGCGACGCGTCTTCCTCCCTGGAAAATTGATTTGTCAATAACCAGAGACTTGTTGTCCAAAGGCATCTCAAGGTGGTTTAAAAAAAAAAAGTAAAGCTAAAAACCACACATCAAGGGGCACACACCGTCCAGAGGAGCATACACCATCCAGAGGGGCACACACCGTCCAGAGGGGCACACACCTTCCAGAGGGGCATACACCATCCAGAGGGGCACACACAGTCTAGAGGGACACACACCGTCCACCATCAGGAGGGGATTGCTGGTGGCCGTCTCTGGGTTGATGATTAGGAAATGCCAGAGTGGTATGCCCCAGGAACAGGGGCATACTAGCATTTTTGACTAAGAATACATCTGCAAATAAAGGGGCAAAGTTGGTTTGAATCTCCTCCGATGATCTAAAAACTCCCTCCCACAAATCCATGTGCATTTCCTCCTTTGGGGTTGAGTAGCCTGCATGGCAAGGGGCCCCTAACCTGACCCTAATGTGGGAAGTGGTTTCCTGATGCCAAGACCCTCAGCTTCCTTCTCCCAGGCTTGCAGGGGCCCGGGTGGGAGGAGCAGGCAGCCTGGACTGCCGGGGCCCCTTCTGCTAGGGACTGGGTGGGAGGGTGAGTGGCCACCCCTGCCCACCAGGCTCTACACAACTCTCACAGGTGGGGCTGCTGGGGCAAGGCCGCACCCCCTTACAAAGGCTCCCGCACACCCTTCACCTCCACAGGGTCCGGTGCTTCCAGGAAGAGGCTTGGACCACATGTGCCCTCCCAGGGCAGAGTTTCAGTTTCACTAGGAGCATGGTGGCGTTGGCCCAAGAATGACGATTACTTAAATCTCAGCTTTTCTCTTTCCGTTTTCCTTCTTCTTTCTTTCCTTTCTTTTCTTCTTCTAACTTTTGTTGGAGGTGAATGATACCATGTTTAGATTGCAGAATTCCATCCCTTAATTGCTTCACTACTGGAAATTTCAGGAGGGTTCTCGTTTTTCGCAGAAATCTCTAGGCGCGAGCACATTTCTGCAGATCTTTTGCCTAATTAATGGCATGCTTCATAGGAAAAAAAATAAAGAAATGAGGGAGCTGAGCTCTGACAGAAGAAGCCAGAAATCATTCCTGCTCTCCAAAGGGAAGCTTCCAAAGCAGAAGAACTTGGAAAAAATCTCCACCCAAAAGGTCTCAGGTAGAGGACAGCGGCAGCTGGGCCTGTTCCTAGGGGTCAGTGCTCCCACCACGTGCATGCCGCAGCTGGCTGGGGGGCCATGGCTCCAGTCGGGGGTTCTACTGTTCGGTGGCATAAGCCCCAGCCTTCACTCTGCGCCCTCCTGCTTCTGGACGGGCCCAGGAAGTGTCCAGACCAACATGCGACGTGCTGAGAGCTTGGAGACCAGAGGGAGGACGCCAAGCTATCCCTGGGGTTTTCCAGCACAGGCTCTGAGGGTGTGTGGGCTGCCTCCCTGACCTGGGAAAGCCAGAGCCCCTGCCTGTACCACCAGACAGGGTGCAGCAGGAGAGGGACCTGGACCTCTAAAAGCAGTTGCAGACTGAAAGGGCACTGAGCCTGGGGTCAGAACAGGCGACTCCACAGGAGGGGGCTGCTCGGCTGTGGAGACTGGGCATCTGCAGCAGTGACCCAAGCAGAAACTCGCCCATTCCTGCTGCACTCACACGCTGGACCCAAGCACACTGCAGGTCCCCGTCTGTCTTCCTGCCCTGAGAAGAAATGACCTGGAGTATGTAAATGCAGATGCCACGACTGCCCCTACATGGCCATCCCCGTGACCTTCAGCAGGATCCATGACACCTCCTGAGGCCCCACTGATGAAGGTTAAAGAGAGGTGCTGCCCCAGGGCTTGTCATCAGGTGCCCGTGTCCTTAAAGCTCCCAAAAGACACCACCCCGCCTGTCAATAGCATGAGCCTAAGTTTGTGGGGCACCAGCTCTCAGGCCCAGGGCAGCTCTGGCAGTTGAGGCCTTGGCTGGAATCCACCCTTGGGTCCACCAGGAGCCCCTGCAGGCCTGGTGGGGTACGGAGTCCTAAGCAAAGGCCCTCTGCTGCCTGCCTGCCCTGTGATCTAGAAGGTCAACTGAGGCCACTGGAAAAGACCTAGTATGTCCACCTGCGTGGCTGCCAGCCTTGGCATCTAGAGGAAGAATGTGACATGGGCTGGATGTGATGTCCTCAGGGGACAAACGAACCCCACAAGGATAGGAACCCTCGAGAGAGGCTCAAGAGTAATGGGGGTCCCACAACTTTTGCATGGTAGACACTAGCATTCCACCCAGCCCGGCAGCGTGCAAAGCCTGCGCTGTCCATCCCCAGCCAGACCCTGAGAGCCACCACCTCACAGGATGGCTAGTCCTGGGCTAGAGGATCCCCTGCCCTGGTCAGCAGCCATGGCGTTTTGCAGTTGTGCTCATCCAGGGTGACCCGATGTCTGCATGATCCCCCAAGTCTTGTGGGCATCAAGGCACAGCTTGGTCATTAGCTGCAGGATAACTCTGGCCCAGCAGGGTGAGGGCACCTATCCCTGCAGTTTTTGGAGACCCTGAGACCCAGCCCAGCATCCCACCCAGGCCACATGCTACCGTGTAGAGTCTGTGCCCAGATTCCACCTGGACATGTGTTCTAGAAGGTCAGTCCTGGGGCCTGGGGCCTGGGGTGGATGTGTCCACACTTACTGCCTTGGGTCAGCCCCTGACTGGGATGGGTGCAAGTGGGGGACAAATGAGGCAGAAAAGGGGCCTGGATGCTCATGGAAATGGCCCCTGCCCAGGAAGCACCTGCAGCAGGTACAGCAGCCCTGAGCCCCCACCTAGGAGCCCACCGGCCACCTGACCCAGCCCCCGCATGGGCACCAGAAGGCACTTCTCCTCCAGCCCTCCTGCCACAAAGCCTGGCACTTATGATCGCTGCAGACGCCCAAGGGCCGCTGGCTCTCCCTGGACGTCTCTCTGGCCCACTTTGTTTTTTAGTGAGCAGGAGCCCTGGGTAGAAAGCCCCAGCAGATGTGGCCTGGACTCAAATTCTCAAGGACAAGTGCGGAATGGACGGAGCCTCCCTGGCTCAAATGTCCTGGGACAGCAACCTCCACTCTGGGGCTGCACCTCAAATTTCGGCAACAGAGAGGCCACAGAAAGCAGTTGGCTTTATCAGGGGCCTAGCGAGCTCCACACTGCTGTGGCCCCTCACCCCTGGCATTCCCGTTCCTCCCAGCGGGGCAGATAATCCCACAAAGGGCCTCCTGCCAGAGCCTGGACACGGGAAAGCGCTTTCACCTCCATCAGCTCTTTGCTCATGAGCATCTTTTTACTGGGCCCCAGGGTTCAGATCAAATGTCCCTTTGAAAGGGCCAGAGGCAGCCCCTGTGCCTGCCTCAGGGTCTGCCTGACACCAGATCCAGGGGGCTCCAGCCATCTGAGGAGGATGGGCCCCCAGACACCCCAGGGCCCACCAGGACCATCACCTCTGACAAGGAAAGAAGGTAAAGATCTGCACCCTGCAGGCCAGTCACTGGCTAGTGTTGGGACTCGTGCCCCCAGGCCCCTCCTCTCACTCTGTCCATAGCCTGTGGGACGTAGACACACCTCCTGGAGCCAGGATTCTGTTCACTCACCAAAATGGTCTCCTGCTCTGACGACCAGACATAAGTCTCCAAAATAGTCCAAGACATCTATGCAGGTGTGCAAACCCTGCACACTACACCCAGGTATGCACAGCTGTGCCCTACACCTGTGTATAGCACTGCACGTGTGACTTACACACACGTATGTGCGTGCACAGGGGCATGCACACACTGACTGCAGGGCTGCCCCCCATCCTACAGGTCCCTACTCGTGTACATAGGGCATCCCCTTGATGACATCAGAACATCAAGGACAATGGCAGAGAGAGGAGAAATAGCCCCCCCATTGGCCTGGTGATCTGCCCCTCCGGTGAACAACACCCCATATCCCTGGAACAAAAGTAAGCAACAGGCTCCCAGGGCAGGGTCCAGCTCAGAGATGTCATCCTCCCATCCCTGCAGCAGAGCCGATGCTGTGTCCCTTCCAGTTGTCCTCGTGTCCTCAGCCTCCCTCACAAGGCATCCCTCAGCAGAAGACTGACTCTTATAGAAGCGTGATGAAGAAATCCAGGTGGATGAGCTGTCTCCCTAGGTCACCGAGGGCCCAATGGCCCAGGTCGGCCCGTGGACAGCCTGCCTATACCCCACACAGCTGGCCACACCATGCAGCCCCTAGGCAAGATAGCAGCCCTGAAGTACACATGCCTCCCCCTAAGACAGAGCCACAGCAGGCAAGGGATGCCTGGTTCCAGGTGCCCAGGAACCCAGGGGATGTCCCCGAGAGATGAGGCCAGGAGGCCCCACCCGCCTATCTCCCTGGTGTTTGCACTCAGCTCATCAAATTGTTTCCGATGAGCTGTTTCATCTGGAGGCCACATCCGGGGCCTTGGGGGAGACTGCCCAGCTCTGCACACTCACACACACAAATATGCATCTGGCAGAGAAAGTTCTAGAAACCCACAAGAACTGCTACAATGACACCCTCGATCCCGAGGACAGTAATAGCTGCAATAACAGCCACGTCTGAGCTCTCTGGGTGCGGCACCCCAGAGAGGCCCTCAGTGAGGCTTCTGCTTCTTCCTCTGTCTCATCTGCACCTTCCAGAAACAACGCAAGAGGGCCCAGAGAAGCATGTTGGCTGGAGTGGAGATGGGGGACTCACGCCTGGAGCACACTCTTCCATGCTGAGCAACTGCTCCAAGACGGAAAAGCAGGCAGGTGCTCAAGCCCTCGGGACTCAGAGGGGCAGCATCTGTGTCTGCCCCCCATCTCTGGAGGGGTACTCCCTGGCCCCCCTAAAGCTGACCTTACCCCAGCCCAGTTCATCCTGAGGAATGGTCCAGTCACCCCAAGTTCCCTTAGTGCTGGGACCGCTCTTGTCCTCACCCCACAGCTGAGAGAGTCTTGATTCAAAGATGACCAATGGCATTGACACTGGCGTATGCCACTGGTCACACTGGCCCACAGTTGCTCTCACCAGCCCTGCAGGGGCACCTGTCTGCTCTTGGAGATACCACAGGCTGGTCCCCAGGTGGCCACCCTGACCACATGGAACATGCCACCGGGGACTTCCGTCTGCCTCATCACAGGGCCCAAGGCCAGCCTTCTGCCCATCGACGTTGGGTTCAAGGTCAGCCAAGGAACATAGCCTTATGTCAAATTGAGGAAGTGAAAGGCAAGGGCGGTCTCTGAGGCCGGAGGATGGTGGTGGTCACCTCTGACCGGGAGATTCACGGGAATCTCAGAAGGTGCCACAGGTCTCCCCATCGCTGGTGGACATTCTGCCAGCCCCCTCTCCCCAGCTCTGCCTGCTGGCCCTGAAGGCTGTGCCTCTCGTCTGGCAGGGAGGGAAGGCTTGCTTTGCTTTTTGCAAATTCAGTGACCTTGGTGGCTTGGAGAAGGAAGTGGCCTGCCTGGGTCCCCAACATGTGCCTCCCACACACCTTGAATATATACCCACTCTCCAGCGACCAACACCTGGTGATGGAACAGCTGCATGTTCAGAGCTCCCAAGAGGCTGGAAGTGCCACCTCCCATGCAGGGAATGTCACACCCATCACTCCTCTTCCCAGGAGGGCTGCCGCCCATCCACCCCAGCACAGGTGAGGCCAAATGTGCTGGAGAGTGAGAGCTGCTCTCATGCCACCTGGACCTCTTCCTCATACTACGGGGGTCCACGTGGCCCAGGCCCCAGGAGCAGGCATCCCACACTCGCCACGGCCACTGCCCCCCCCCTTTGAATAAGGGTAGTCTGCCAGGGGCGGGAGACAACCTAAAACCCTCAGTAAAGGGAGAACTTGGCCAAGAGCAAAGTTCCTTACCCAGGCTGCCAGCAAGGGGACTTCAGTGCGGCCACGATGGGCCTCGAATCTGAGTCTCGTCACTGTAATTAGCAGATGAGATTCAATAACAAATAGCAGCTTTTAGTGGCTTTATCTAACCCTGGAAGGTAAGACCGACTCCTCAGAGGCCTGTGGCCCTCCTGACTCCCACCATGAAACCAGAGCCCCCCTGGGCTGCACTTCTGCCCCCAGATTTTCCGAGCTCTTGCTTTCCAGGTTTCTTGAGACCTTTTGTTCGTAAGAACACTCGGCTGAACATGCCGCAGCAGATTGCCCCCCACCCGACATGCTGTCTCTCCCTCTCTCTCTCTCTCTCTCTCACACACACACACACACACACACACACGTGCTTCTGGCCACAGCAAGTGCTCCAGACATGGGTAACCCCCGGCTCACGCGGCTCATTGCTGCAGACGCCGAGTCTCCAAGGGCTCTACGGAGACGCTGAAAAGCTCCCAACGTCCTGGACTAACTTGTCGCTCTCAGGTTCCTCTTGCCCGGAAGCAGCCGTCCAGCGTGCTCCTCTGAGCAGAGATCGTGCTAGGTCCCCCGGCCAGAGGTGGGCTGGCCTTGCTACAGCACTGTTCTCGGGCCGAGGCTTCCCAGCCGGCCCTCAGCGTTTCACAAAACGGATTGTTGGCAACACCGAGGAAATGAACTTTGGGGGGTCTGAGGACACCACCCGGCCTATCTGAGTAGATCTTATTTTTAAGGTCACGTCAAATCACTTCCAGGGAAACATTGATCTGTCTCTGATAGCTTCTCCTCCTGCTAATGTGATAAATAAATAATTAGCCACATAACCAGCTGCTGCATTAAAGAAAAGGACCGCTAGATGGGCCGAGACAGAGAAACTGATCAAAAGGGCTGGGTCGGGCCCTAAAACCCCCGATGCCTTATGACACCATTTGTATTCTGTCAGTCACGAGCTTTCTATGCAGCCCGCACTGGGAACTGAATACCCTATTCAGAGAGGTCCTCGCACGGCGTGTTATTGCAATTTAATATTTTCACACACAGACACGTCATTATCTCGGAACCTGACACTGGCCGCACAACTCTGTAATTTTTCAAGAGGGCCTAATTTTTCTAAATGTGAGCACCAGGGCCCGGATTATCTAAACAGCCTGGTTTCCTCTTTGTTTCTTCTCAGGGGCTATAGGCATGCAGAAAAGCGTCTGCGGACTCCACTGCCTCGCCACCTTTGAACTTTCCCGGGCTCTTCCCTGCAACGACCAGCTGCAAAGCGGCCCAGGGCCAGCCCAGCCACGGCTGCTGAGGGCAACTGTCTCCAACACCACCGAGAGCAAAGGGACACAGGTGCGCCAATGCGGGTGGCTCTTTTAAAAGCCAAGTAGGCAAGGAACTGTGCAATGTCACCGACAAACAAAAAAGAATGGCTCAGAGGCGGCTCTCACGCAAGCATCAGGTGCCAGCACACAGACGCACATAGGCGGCACACGCACGCATGGACACGTCTGCATACTCCCTGGAGACAACCTCAATGTGTCGGCCAGATGAAGGGTCTACGTCAAGGGCCGTTTGTCCCTGAAGCAGTGTCGGCTTTAGCCAACAAAACACCCTCTGGTTTTCAAGTAGTTCAGGAATGCATCGGCTCTTCCGGGAATAAGAGCCTGCGAGTGATGTGCAAGGAAGGCCAGAAATGTCCCAGGGAGACATTTCCTAGGAGGAGCAGGTGGCTGAGGGGAGAGCGGCACAGGCCCAGGCCACACTCCACGACGGCTGCTATTGCCCAAAATGTCTGCATTTTAACCAAGTCTGTAGGGAGGCTTAGCTGTGTTCTGGGCACCCTCCAAAAGGGACCCTGGGCCTCCCCATGGCCTTCTCCTTGGTGCTCTCCTCAAGCTGATGCCCCAGAAATGTCACCCAGGACCCCACGCCACTCAGCCCGAGAGAGCCCTGTACTCACATAGTGCAGGCCCAGCAGGGCACCTCATGGCAAGAAGGGAGTGACACACAGCCCCTCCCAAAGCCAGGGCTCAAAGTGGCTGTTAGCCCAGCACAGCTCAGAGATGACAAGTTCCTACGTGGCAAAGACCTAATCACATTGCTTTCTCTCATTCTGGGACTTTGCATGAGGGCACAATCCGAGGGTAGATTGGCCCCAAGAGACACGGAGGCTCCTGACCCACTGTCACCAAGGAGGGAGATGGCTGTGTGGAAGAAGAGGAAGGTGACGCCGGCCCTTCCAAAGTCAGCTCTGCCCGCAGCGGCAGCCTTCCCATGGTCAACATTTGGGCTCCTCTGGCGAGTGTAATTTTCAGTCTTTGTTTAAATGTTTTATGGACTGATGTGGGCCTGCCTCTCTGACGAAGCTGTTACAGCCCACTGGGCAGATACAAATGTCTGAGCCCTTTTCAATGCTGCCCCTTTCCCCGGGAGCCCCGAGGAGAAGTAGCGCTGGGAATCTATTATGTGAATCCATATTTCAGCGCAATATTGACTGCCTGCTCCTCAGACACGGGGCTAAACGGTGTGATGGGAACGTCCTCACACATTGAGCCCAGCATCTTATCCTCCGCTGAAACATTGGCAGTGCCCGGCCCACCACGGGTTCCAGAGACACGGATTTCATTTGAACCACCGAATTTGCTGTGGGGGGAGGTGGAGAGAGGCTCACCGAAGCAAAGAAAAATATGTAAATCACCTCTCTAGCAGCTCTCCATCCTGCCCTCTCCTGTGGGCCTCTTGAATTTGAAACAGGACTGGGCCGTGGGTGCCCCTGTACCACACGGCGATGCTGGGACAGGCAGGAGCTGCTGGCCTCACATGGGCTGAGGTTGGGGTGACCTGCTACTCAGACTCCAGCTCTCTCCCCATCTGAATAGTTTGGACATGGAGGCCCAGACCCCAGGACAAGGGCCTGCCGACTGATGAGGATGCAGAGGGGTGGGCATCGCTAGCCCCTGACCGCCACTCTGTGCAGGAAGCAGACACGAGGCACCGCTGGAGATGGCCTGCACTGCCCCGAGGCGGCACCTGTGCTTCCGAGTCTGAAAATAAAATAAGGAGCTAGTGACCTCGTGCATGTGTTTTATTTTAGGACTAAGCTTTAAGGCAGAAATCAAAACAAGTGTTTTGCTGGAGCTCAGGGGAGACCCTCTGTGCAGTTCAGCTTCACAACGCAGCCCAAGCCTCACCTCAGCAGCCCCACAGCACTGGTGGCCCCCACCCTGGGCCTGACCTGCACGCCCTCTGTGCTGTCCCCACAAACAGCCCCATAGGGGCTAGGAGGCTGAGGACCAGCAAGTCAGCTTCTGACTGACCAGAGTGGAGTGGGATTCATCGTGGCCCTCAGCCTGGCCCCATGACCAACTTCTAGGAAAAAGCACCCACAAAACCCCGTGGGGAACCTTTCCAGATCCTTCAATGCAGCCACCCCACCGGAGGTTGGAAGCAGAGGAACACGACACACAGATGCACAAGTACACAGACAGCCAAGTTCAAACTCAAACTGTTATTCTCCAAAATGTCCTCACGTGGACCTGGCTTCAAAAGGTGAGGGTCTAGCAAAGCCAGGCCAGAGAGGGTTTCAGGGATGCAGGATGGGCAGGACATGCCCACGGCACAAAGTAGGAGGGGACAGAGCCCCACATTTCTGGGTCCTGGTGTAGTAAACCCCCAAACACATCTCCTGTAAGCTTGTGCCACGGTGGATCCAACCACCATGGGCCTTTGCAAGGCCCAGGAGAGACCTTGCAAACAGCACCAGAGTGCCCGTGGGCCATGATTTGATGTTTGCAGCACATCTGTACTCCGTTATTCTTCCTACAGTGGGAAAATAGACAAGCCACCTCCCAACACCACCGCCACTGTGTACCAAATGGAAAGCTACTGGGGGTCATGTCCACAGGACTGGCCCTCAGAGCCAGGGATTTAGAGACAGTTGACCCAGATGTAGTCCAGATCCTCCCACCACCGTGTGAAGAGAGAACATCAGCCCCAGAGACGGGTACTAGATCAGGTACACCTGAATCCTCCATGTCCTCCAAAACGCCACCATCACCTAACAAGTTTGGTGTCAAAAGGAAAAAATCAAAATCCTCACTATGTCCAGAAAGGCCCAGGCAGGTTTCTAGGAATTACCTAAGGGCCCTTGGGAGGGCCTGCAGAGCCCTGTCCCCTCACATCCAAGGGGCAGCAGTCCTGGCCCCTGGCCTCCAACTAAGCTACCTGAGGTCCGTTCTTCCTGCAAATGCCCCCTGGTACTACCTGCAGGTGAGGGCAGAGACACACTACCAGAATCCCGAGGTTCTAATGCTTCTGCCCAGGGACACAGAGGGATGGACCCCAGCCCTTCACACCCAGGCCCAGCCCCTGATGCACCTCCAGGCTGGGGGACACCCAGCAGCCTCTTGAGGGTACTTCCTTGGCACACCTCAGCCATCTGAGCTCGTCTCAGAGCGGGAGATTCTGAGGAGCCCTTCACATGACCCCCTCCTGGCACAGCCTTCCAAGGAATGGAGCATCACTGCTCCCAGCTGCAGAGAACAGCTGCCACTGTCCTCCACATCCCCTCACCCACTGCACAGTCAGATCAGATGCGGCCTGACTGCTGCAGAGAGCACGAATCCCACACACACATGGACACATGCCTTCACACGCCCACAGCACTCTCGAGGCGCGAGGCTGCCGGGTCTCCTCATAAGCTGATTTTGCAGCAGCCGCGCATCAAGCTCAGAAAGCTGCATGCGAGGGCTGCGCTTCCTTACGCTCCTGCTCGAGGCTTCAAGGCGAGCAGAGCTGACCACGCGCCAGTTCCCAGAGTTTAAAGCAAGGACCCCATGTGTGGGGAGCTTCTGCTCCCCAGCCTGGAGAGCCCATAAGCTGATTTCCCCTCCTGGTGCACTGGCACAGCACCACTGGCTTCCTGCAGTGACCTCGGGCCTGAGGCAGGCTCCATCTCCCCGTCTCCAGAGTGGGCTCCGGCCAGAAGGAGGGGGACCCCGTGCTCATCAGGTCTGTCTCCACCTTGAGGGATGAGTGTTCAGGGTTGGAAATGGCACCTGCATCAGGATGTAAAATGTGCAGGGATAATGCACAATCGTATTTAGAGGAGATAAAATATTCACCAGGACCAAGCCACGTTTAAAATGATTATAAATTATTTTAACAGTGCATTTGCAAAGGGTTATAAAAACAGCCATAATATATTTTTTCCTTAGATTCTAGAATTACCAGTGTGACAGCTAATGCAATAATGATTTGTTTCAAATGCCAGTGTTTAAGCTGTATAAAGCTGATTTTATACATTTTTCCAGTAGGCCGCATTGTAGTTAATGAAATTAAACACACCAATCGCATTTGTCCCCAGGGGACGAGGAACTGAACACACCACTGGTTTATTTTTTTATTAAAATAAATTGCAGCCGGCAAGATGGACTAATTGCATACAGAATTGAAAAAGAAACATTCCATTGATATAATTAAGCCAATTTTCATGGACAGAAATAGTTATAGTGGATATAAAATAAGCAAAGCCTTCACCAGAACCTGACTTCCCTCCTTTTTTACACAAAATGTTAACTATTAAATCCGTATCTTTAGAGGCTGGCACTCCTATCTTCAAGCTCCTGGGCGTTGTTCCTGGCCTCCAAGAGACAGGCAGGCAGGCCAGGCCGGCACCTTCAGACCTCAGAGGATTCCAAAGCGAAACCCCAAAAGTGGAGGGATCAGAGCAGGAAGAGGTTATCCTCCCTTGCCCTGGGACCTACTAGAGCTTGGGAGCACTCCAGCCCAGAAAGACCACTGTGACCATGGCCGTAGCAGTGAGGTGCCCAGACGTGAGAAACAAGTGCAGATCCCAGGCTCCGGCTCCAGCTCAGGCAGCCGCCAGCCAGTCCCACAGGGCGGCAGCAGCAACAGCCCCATTTCACCCTGAAGCTGGGAGGAGAGGCGGGTTGATCACTATTTTCCTCCAGATTTAGGGGGGCATGGTGAGCAGGCAGGTACTATATCTGAGGTGGGTGCAGAAGAGTCTCCCCCTGGTCAACACTTTTGCTGTTCTGTGCCTGCCCTTGGGAAAGGACACCCATAGCCCAGGTGGGGGCACCCAAGGGCGAGGGAGAGTCCAGGCCCAGAAAAATAAGGAATCCAGTCTGCAGGTGGCTGAGCACACTGGTTGATCAACTGCTTCGAAAGGTGTACACACAGCCACATCTTACTCGCTTTTTAAGAAGAGACCAGTTACAAGTTCAGCCCTGGCCTTGAGAAAGTGCTTAAACCCTGAAACATTAAGGAAAAAAAAACCCTATAGAATTAACTACAGCCTGCAGAGCCTTTTGAAGGACGGGGTGCTCCATAGGAAACCTTGCAGTTCTTCACTTAACTGACATTCAGCTGAACCCTTTGCTTGCTGTGTGGCCCTGCTGAAATGACTCCACCTCTCTGTGCCTAGGATTTCAGGCTACACCACACTCTATCCTTCAAGGGTCAGTGAAGAGGAAAGTCCAGACAAGTCTACCAGGTGGTTCGGAACACCTCTACAGGTACCCCAACCTTGGCCCCCAGGCTGCCCAGCAGGGGCCACAGCTCAGGCAGCAATCCCACATGCACCAGCACTGGCCCACCCTCTTCCTTTATGCCTTAGGGAAGCTAGGGCCCCTCCCCTGTATGCAGCCAGGATAGCTGACCCCCACTCTCTAACACCTGACCCCCACTCTCTGCCTTGGTTTCCCGGTGGCACTGCCCCCCTTACCCCTAAGGCCTTGGACTCAACGGTGACCCAGGCACCTCTAGGACTCAGGTCTACAAAGAGACTGTGTACAAAACACAGGCAGGGGGCCTGAGCCTGTAGAGTCTACGCTTGGGTCCCACAGACGCGAGTCCACCCATATACACCCAGAAAGGCCCGGACCCTGAAGGAGGTCAGCTGCCTCGTAGTTGGCCATAACTTTGTGCATAGGGAATGAGAAACCACTGCAGGCACTGCGGGCCCGCGGTTCTCAGGCCCAGCTCCCCGGCAGGTCAGCACGCTGCCTGCAGCCCTGGGCACAGCCCTGTCACAAGGTCCCAGCCTGCTCCCAGCCTGCTCCCTTCCCTAGAGAACTTTCTTTCCCCAGCAAGGGGAAGGCGCCCAGGCGGCTCCTGTCCTCCCGCGCCTGCCTGCTACGAAAGCTGCAGCTTCCAAGACTTGTTACACGGGTTTGATTCAAAACCTGATAAATTGTATTTAACACTATTTGAAATTTTTAAACGAAATTACTCAAAAGATTTTTAATCCTGGATAATTTTTGTTGAAACTCTAATTATACATCACCCTAATTACCAGCCCCAGCCCCCCAAAGATCCTTAATTGCCTCCTAATTGAATAAAACAGGGGGCTAATCGGGCCCACCCCAGCCCAGTGAGCTGTGGCTGGCTACACCTCCCCCAAGGGCCTGGTGGGGGGAGCCCCTGACCCACTGGCCACCTTCACCCAGCTGCTCACAGAAACGGCAGGACCTAGTTCCTTGTCTTGAGCACTGTCCAGAAGAGGGGTCACAGAAGCCTTAGGACAGGAGGGGCCAGGAGGCCTGCCCAGGACCTCCTTTGAAAAATTAACCTACCTGACAGGGAGTGCAGCCCCGGGTGGGCATCAGGTGGTTGGGGACCTTAGGGAGAAACCAACACCTGACCCACCCAGGTCACGCCACAAACCCACCTTAGCAAGTTCCTTTCTTGCAAGGCACCAGCACTGTGACACACCTGCTGGGCTGGTGGCAGAGGCAGGGCCTTTAGGGCACAGAGCCCACTGCCTTAGGGCACTGGGCCCTGGCAGCCCGCCCCACACCCCGCCCCTCCACGGCAGCCTCTGTGTTTTCGTCTGAAGCGGGGCAAGACACTAGACTCCAGCCCGACATCCTCGAGCTGCAGCTGTAACCAGCATCCAGACAGAGGCTTCTGCCTAAGCTCTGGGGAGGGAACAGGAAAAGGGGACAGACTTCCCTGGGAGGGTGGGAGAAGGGCAGGCCCAGCCAGCCTAGCCGGTCTCTTAAGGAAGAAGGAACAGATGGGAGCCACCTCCAGCCCCTCACCTCCACCCGGCTCACACACCTTCCACATACATGGCACACTCAAACACAAGCGGCACACAAATCCCATGTCCGGCAGAAGTAGCCAACTTCCCACCCCAGGGGTGGCAGCTGGGGACGACACTATCCTGGTCCTGGGGTATGTGGTACCTAGGACATGGGGTCTGTCATCTTAGTGGGGATCAGGCCTCAGAGGACAGCTCTGATGGGGACCCTGGCTGCAGCCAGTCTCTAGAACGATCCCTGTACAGAGCACCCCCACCTCCGGCTGTGCTGTGAGGACCATGGAGGTCAAGAGGGCACCTCGGTGGTTCTAACCCCCACCTGCCCACCTGACTTACAAAGGTGGTAGAAACAAGGAGCTTTTGTTAAGCATTTAGTTTGTAAATGTGGGGCCAGAACAGCCCCACTTCCTCACTGCTCTGGCTACAGGAAGGGTGATCCTGGCCCTGAATTCTCCTCATTCTGTTCCTGGTCCCCTACGTGCTCAGGGTAGAGGCTTGGGTTTCCCATCAGCTGAACTTCAGCGTGTGTCCTTGGAAAGCCCAACCAAGAGTCCTCTTCAGGAGTTCTAGATCCTATCAACTCCCCCTCACAGGCCCTGCAGCAGACATTCGGGGTCTCCAGAGAAAAACAAACGAAATCACAGCCCAAGATGCGCCCTCAGGGGTGGCTCCCCAGTCTCTAAGTCATGGAGTCACATACCCTGGCCTGGGTGTACTTCTGTGCCCAGCACACAGTTGCAGGCACAGCCCAGGGCCCAAAGGTGAGGCAGTCCGGAGCCTTGAATACTAGCCTGGTAAGCATGACCTTGCTGCGGCTCCCCCAGCCCAACCCTGACCAGCACTCTGTGGGGAGGGAAGGGCAGCAGGCTGCTGGGAGCCAGTCCTGCTGCCTCAGACACAGGTAATGGAGTTTGGTCCCCTAGGATGCTCACATCTGCTTAAAATATAGTCCAATAAAATGAAATTCCTCAGTGGATCCCGCGATACTCAGGGCAGAGAGCAAGACCCTGAACCTCCTTGGGGGTGCTAGGGAGAGCGGTGCCAGCTGTGGAGCCTGGAGGGAGCGGTTCCCAGGGCTCCGCTAGGAACGGGCTTGGCGGCTGGGCCCGACAGTCGCTCTCCTCACAGGTCTTTCTCGCTGAGGACTCCCAGGAAGGGAAGCCTGCCCTTGCAGCGACCACTGGGTCTGCTTTTCCAGTTTCTGGGCCTCTGGGCCAGGACACAGGACGCCTGCCAGACCCCCATTCTAGCCCCCAGATTCCCATCTCGGCAACCTTCCCCACCTGGCAGAGGTGGGGCAGGGGCAGAGCTGAGGCCAGACTGGCGCCCGCCGCCAAGGGCCTCTTGGAAGTTGCCGGGGACGCGCGAGGTGCGCTGAGTCGGCCTCTCCTCTCGCTTGCAGCGAAGGCCCGGCAGGAGCGCAGCGCTTTCCATTTTCTCGCTCCAATTTTGGGCTCTCCCTTGGCAAGACCAGATCGGGGTGGCCCGCAGTCCGGTAGTCGAGATTCTGAGAAGGCCCGCGGCGCACACACAGGCCGAGCATGCACACAGCACGCACACCCCGGTGCGCCGCGGGAAAACACGCAGCGCGCACACAACCTCTTAGCGCCCGCGGAGAAACGCAGGGCCTTGTTCGCACCAAGAGGGGTCAGAGGTCACGGAAGGCCGAGGCCAAGGGCGCGCGGCAGAGTAGCCCTGCTGGAAGGAAGGGGTGCCTCACCGTGGAACCCCGCATGGCCGACGGCGGAGCCCAGGGGCGTCTGGCAGAAAATGGGAGCTGCTTTTCCCTGACGGGCTGGGTGCGTGGTCTAGGGCTGCGGGGGCCGCTGTCGCGAATGAGCCGGGCCGGGTCCTGAGCCCAGAGCAGAGCTAAGTTCTTAGCAAGGCCGCGCACAGCCCGCGCACCCACCGAGCCCTCGCTTCTCGCTCGGGGATTCGGCCCTGGGTGCCGCGAGGCCAGGCCAGACGGGACCGGGCCCAGGCGGCGCAGACCGAACCGCGTGGTGGTCGGACACGGACCTCGAAGGGAGCGGGTCGGGCAACTCTTTGGAGGGGAGTGGGGGGGCGGCCAGCGCAAAAGGGGGTGGCAGGAGCAGGCGGCGCCGATTCCGCTCGGCGCGGCAGTCGCCGCTTCGCTGTAGCCGGGCCGAGGCCAGGCTGCGGGAGCCGCGCTCTCCCGGCCGCGGCGCCACCCGCCCCCACCTGCCCGCCTCGGCAGCCGCGAGGGCCTCTGTCTCCAGCCCTCCGGCCTTGCAGCGTTTGGCGCGGACCGCCGGGGCGCTGAGGGCGCGCGGGCTGCCCGGAGGCGCGGCGGCGGGTGGCGGTGCGGGCGACGGGAGCTCCCGGCCCACGGCAAGGACCCGCCTGCGGCAGACTGGGTGCGCGGGGCCCCGGGCTCGGGCCGAGACGGAGCGAAAGAGAAAGTAAGACCGGGGACCGGGACGTCTGGCCGGGGCAACTCCGAACCCGCCTGGCCTCGCGGCAGTACCAGGCAAGCGAGTGCGGGAGGGTCCGCGCGGGCTGGAGGTCGGCGACAGCAGCTCGGAAGCTGGTCTGGCGAGGACCCTCCTGACGGAGGCACAAGCGCCCAGGCTGCCCGCGCAGGCTGCCGGAGTCACAGAAGAGCGCCCGCCACCACGCGGGGTATCGCTTGGGAATAAACTTCACGGCCACAGTTGCGAGCCCAGAAAAGAGTCTCCATTTTGCTCCCCCAGTGGCTGCGCCTGTGCTGCCGTTGCCACCCCTGCTCTTGCGCCCACGGAGCCGGGTGGGCGCTGGCCCGCGCCCCCTCCTCCGCCCCCTCCCCGGCTCGGGGTCTCCCTCCTCTGCGCCCGGCTGGCGGACGCCAAAGGCGGTGCTCTAGCGCCCACTATTTCAAAAGCCCGGAATATGATTTGACCAGGACTGAGAGCCACTCGCAGAGAGAGAGAGGGAGAGCGAGCGAGGAGGAAAAAGTTGCTCTCCCCTTTCGCCAACTTTTCGCTAACTTTCGCTTTTCGCTCCCCTCCACCCCCTGCTCCCCCTCCGCCCCCCTCCCCGGCCCCCACCGCGCGCCCAGGGTTCCCGGGCCCCAGCGCCTGACACTGGGGGGGGAGGGGGTTCGGCGGGGAGGGGGCCGGCGCCTTTGGGGAGCGCGCGGCCCGGACGCCCCGAGCCTCCGCGCCGAGCCCGGTCGCCCCGGAGCGCGGGAGGCGGAGCAGCTCCCGGGCCGCGCGGCCGAGCCGGGGGCCCGGAGCCGCAGGCGCGCCGGCCGCGCCCCGACGCGCACCCCTGGCCCGGGCGCCCGGGCCCGGCGGTCCGGGCCCGGCGGCGCGGCGCGGCCGAGCGCGGGAGACTTACTTTTGGCTAGCTTCCTCGCCCTCGCCTTGGATCGCATGGTGTCGGCTCGCGGAATCTCTCTCCTCCTCCTGGAGTCCAGAAGCAGCTACACACTATCTTCATCTCCACAGCATTGTCAGTTTGGACACCTTCGCACATGCGCACAGAGCACTCAATCTGACACCCCTCGCCGGGGCCAAAAAAACTTTGCAATGTATTCATCATCCTCATCGTCGCGCCGCCGCCGCCGCCGCCGCCGCCGCCTCGGCGCGGGATTGGGGGGCTCTCTTCGGCCTTCTCGGCCTTCGTCTCACTTATCTCTGCCCCCTCCCCCCCTTTTCGGCGCAGCTCGTAACTGGCCCTTTAAGAAAACATTCCCTGCTCGGCGCTCCCGCCCGGGGCCCGCACCCCGGACCCTTTAAAAGGACCCAGGTGGCCCCGGAGGCGAGATGACCATCCCCCCACCCTGCCCCAGCGTCTCCTTGCGCGGCTGCTCCGGTCCCAGTCCGGGCGACGATGGAGTGGCGGCTGCGGTTTTCCACGAGACTTCCTTGGATCTCCCGGCAAACGCGCCGATAGTTCGGACACGGGTCCAGACTGGCTTTTCTCCGTTTTACTGCATTTTATTACTAATTAAAAAGCTTTGCATTCACTGTCACCCCGGCCCGCTTTTCTCCTGAACTCTTCCCCTCGGCCCCCGCCCCCTCTCTCGCCCTGCGATCGCCGGCGGGGTTGTCCCGGCCCTAGCGCCGGAACCCGGCTCCTCCGAAGCCCCCTCCGGGCCCCGCCGCCCCCCTCGGGCCTCTCGGCCCCCGCCTCCTCCCCTTCGCCCCCACCCAACGGCTGCTGCATCGGGCTTCGCGGCTCAAAAACAACGGCGGAGGCGCCGCCAGCTCCGCGCTCCGCCGCTGCCCAGGCCGGCGGGCGGCACTCGGACCGCCGCCCTCGGCCCCGCGCAGAGCTGCGGAAGGAAGCGCGTCTTGCACCGGGGGCAACGCGGGGGCGGCCGTCCGAACACCACGCGTCCTCGGCTGGGCGTCCCAGGACGCCAGCACCTCTACGCCCTGGGGGCGGGCGCGCTCCCTGCTGCCGCCGCGCCCCCCAGGTGAGTACTGGGGTGTGCGAGGGCCAGAGCTGGGCCACTGTCGGAGACCAGGGGCCTCTGGGGACACTCCCCTCTGGCCTCTCGGGGCCCAGGTGCGGAGTGGGCGGGAGAGCTGGCGTTGCAGGTGGAGGAGCGCGGCGGGAGCTGCTCGGGCGCTTCCTACGGCCCTGCTGCCCTCAACTCCCGGGTGCGGCAGGAGAGGGAGCCTAGTGAGGTGAGTGAAGATTCCGCACTTGAATATGTGGAGTTCGAGAATGAATTGGAAGAAAACGGAGGCGCTGCCCTGGCTGGGTCCCTGCCCCGCACCCTTCACGAGCACGGAGGTCTTGACCCGCGGCAGGACTTGGAGCTGCCGCAGCGTCAGTCTGAGCCCCGAGCAGGGGTCAGCCTCCCGGTGAGGCTCCTGGCCGTGCCCCCCCTCCCCTTTGTTGTGCGCCGGGACCTGTAGCGGCTCCGCCTAGACCTGCACACGGAACTCCGCGCCTTTGCGTTAAAAAAAGGTGAAATGCAGCGGCCCAGGAGAAAACCCGCGAGACCTGGGCGTCCCGGCGGAGGCGCCCCAACAGGGAGGGGCGCAGGGCCGACGCCACCCCAGAGGAGAAGCCCAGTGGAGCCGGTCTTGGCTTGAGCCAGCGGTGGCGGTGCGCGGGGCCTTCCCCTTGCGAGCCTCCGAGATCCTCAGCTGCTTCTCTGACCGGATTCGAACCTCGATGCGGCTCCTACTGCTCCAGGGAGCCCAGTTGCGCGCCCTGCTCGCCACCAGGACGGAGGATGTGCCCAATAGCCGCAACCTCCGCCGTTTCCCGGGTGAGTGTCCCCGCGGAGGGGCCAAGCGCACTGGGGACACAGCCCCACCAGCCCGCCAGCCTTGTGAGAACCTGTCGCCCCGTTACCCACCCTTCCCCGTTCCTGAGCTATCATTCCCCAGGGGCATGACTGCGCACAGAACCAAAGGGTTTACAGGGCCCAGATCTGGAGGTTTTGATGGTTTGTCTGGTAGCAGACTAGGGCACACCTGCAGCCCCTGGCTGGTCCCACCTGGCTCCGAACCTGCTCACTCAGGTTGGGGTAGGGGTTCCTGGAGCCCAGGAATATAGGAGCTGCCCTGCCTAACCCTAATGCTCCAGGTGGTGGGCCCAATCTGGCAGAGGCTGCTGGCCAGAAGGAACTCAAGGTCATTCTATACCTCTGCACCCCAGGGCCCCCTGGCTCCTGTCTGGAGCTTCCCAAGAGGGTTAGCAGAAGGCGCAGGGCGGCAACACTTGTGTTTGTGAAGTAATAGAGAGGGCCCTTTCCCCACCCCCAGTCCTGCGCCCAAGACTGGCCTCCAGAAGCCTCTACGTTGTGAAGGCCCAGACTTCTGGGGCACCTAGCTCACTCAGGCTTCCTCCCTACCCGCTTCCTGGGCTCAGGTAGAAATTCTCAGAACCCGGGCAGGGACAGGCCAAGACAGACATCACAGAGGCTGCACCTCTGTCAGGGCCTAGAGAAGGCCTGGGAGTGAGCATGGCTGTGTTGTCTCATCTTTGCCCAGTGCCAGGGCCATTGTGGTGTGGACAGGGGCACTGCTGCTCTGGGTCTGTGTGGAGAGGGGTATCTGGGGGTCAAGGCTGACCAGGGAGACAGCTGAGCTGCCTAGACCCCCAAGGTGCTGCAGGCGACTGAGCAGGCTGTCCCCAAGGCCTTGGCCCTGCCTGAGGTTGGGTCCTGGCCTGGCCAGGCCCTGCCCCCGCGTGGCCAGACTTAGAAGCAGAGAGCAGGTCAGGCATGGAGGCGTCCTGCACAGAGGGAAGGTCAGACAGACCCCTGTCCTCCCTGGGGCCCTGTTCTGTGTCCTTGCCTGGCAAAGAAAGACCTCTAGAGACTTGAAGGAACAAGTGAGGGAAAGTGGGGCCCCATGGGGAAAAGGTTGATACTAAATGGTCTAGTGGCAGTTTTCAGGGCAGATGCCAAGCCTCAGGGAGACCGAACTGGGGTGACATGGTGCCCAACTCCCACTGACCTCCCTGGGTTGTCTCAGGACAATGAGTGTGGGTTGGGCGAATAGAAGCCCACTGCACCAGAGTTTCAGAATCAACTTCATTGCTGGGGGGTGAAGATCAGAGCAACTTCTACTGGGCCCGGGGCACAAAGCAAGTCCTGAGCACCCAGTGTTTCCAGAGACCAAAGACTCATGATCAGATTAGCTCCTTTGGCAAAAAGCCAGAGCTGAGAACGAGAACAGCTGGTCCTACAGGGCTAGACAGTGAGTAAAGAGGATCCCAAGCCCTGGGAGTCCCCCAGAAGTCCATGAGTAGTAAAACCACGCTGACCTATCCTGCACTCCCAGGGTCCGTGAATGCACTCCAAGGCTAGAGGGTCCCTTTTGCTTAGCCAGGCCCTATGCCCCAAACCAACTGTTGGTCTTCATGCAAAGAGGTGTCAGGTCTGAGCCCCCAGCCACCTTGCTCAGGCCTTCAGGCCCTAAGAAGCCTCAGCTGCCCCCTGTGTGGGGGAGGTGGGAAGGTGTGCAGCCCCTTTGTTTCCTTTCTCCATGGTAGTGGGACTTCTTTCAGATATCCCCCAGGGTTCTACGGATTCCAGATCAAGTTTTGCTCACCACTACCACCACTGGTCCTCAATCTCCACAGAAAAACTCTGGGCAGCAGAGAGAATCAACGTTTGTCTCCTAGTGTAGGCATGGGCTTTCCTCAGAAATCTGAAACTGTCTGTCAACCCCAACACCTGAGTCAGGTCAGCAGGAGGCTCTCAGCTCCCTGGGCACATATTCTCCTGCCCACCCCTGGGGAGAATGTCTCCTAGACTTGAGCAAGTACAGGCTGGGGACCACTGGAGCCTGGAGGTAAGCTGATTTGGTTCCCACTAGGGAGAGGAAGTGAAGGTTGACGCTTGGACACCCAGCAGGGGACCGATGGGGGCTGAATGCAGATGCCTTCAGCTTGGGGTGAGAATCCGGGCCCCTCCTGGAAAGCCATTTCTGACCCATGCAGGCTTCTGAAGTGACCCAAGAAAGTACTTTCCCAGCCCCAGGTCTCCACTCCACCCCGGGACTGCAGGAGCTGCCTGGCTCTGATCAATATTTCAGATGCTCTTTTGACCCTCTTCCCAGCTCAAGACAGGAGAAGCTTGCTGTGACCCAGATGGCTTTGACAGGACAGGACCGGACACAGGTCCCAGTTGCTAATCCAGTGAGCTCAGAAGCCTGGTGGGAAGCTGTCCCCTGTTGTGTCTGAGGTGGGGCCTCCCAGCTCCAACACACAGTTCTAGGACCCAGAATAGGTGGCCTCCGGGAGGGGTGGGGACAGTGCCAACCAAGACTTCCCAGGAGTTTGAGCCATGTCGATAATATTGAAAAAACCCCCGATGTTTGGACATTGACTTCTTTCGAATGCAGGAAGGCAGTTGTGCCTGCAGTCGGGCAGCCTCCTCGGGGAAGGGGCCCGGGTGCTGCGGCTGCCAGATCGCCCGGCAGAATCCCTCTGCCTGGTTTGGTGTCTGGAGTCCCGGCCCGGGTGCCAGGCCCTCCAGGGAAGATGCGGGCGAGCCAGTGTGTCCAGGGGGCTGCAGCCACGCGCACTTTGGGGACACAATCTGCAGTTTTTTGTTTTGCTTTGTTTTGTTTCAAGAGATTGCGACTGAACCTGAAGCGCCCCAACCTCCCTCGTTTGACCCTATCCAGGCCCAACTGGGCTCTCCAAGAAGTTTCAGGAAGCTTCCAACGACTCCTTCCCCCGACCCCCGCCTGGAGTTAGTGGATCAGGCGAAGTCGCGGGGCTCCGTCGACCGCCCGCAGGCTCCGGCCACGGGGAGCAATAAACGGAATCCGCTTCCCACGCCTTCCCTTTCGATCTCCGGATCTTTAAAAATCCGCCAACGAATCCCAATGTGGGGTTTGCGCTGCGAGTACTCCTGAGCCACGTGCCGACCCGCGCCCCGCAGCCGAGAAGCTGGAGGTCCGCTCCCGGCCGCAGCCCCGGCCGCCCGCCCACGCACGCCGCGAGCAACTTCGTTCCCCGGAGCGCCCCGGTCCTGCGGCGACCGCGCAGCGGTGCGCAGTCAAGGTGGTGCGGGGTCCGCTCCCGAGCTCGGCCCGCGTAGACGTGGTCGCTGCTTTTGGCTCCTACCTCTGGTTGCGCTTGGACCGAGCCTAGGCAGCAGAACGTCGAGCTGCGTCGCTTTACCGGCCGGCGGCGAATCCCAGGATCGCCAAATCTCCAGGCGGGAGCCCGCCCTCTGCGTGCTGAGATGCCGGAGGGAGCCCAGAACACTGGCCCTGCCCGAAGCAGCTTGTACCTGAATTCGTATCCGTTTGCAAAGCCGCCTCTTCCCCGTTCGTCCTCTCCGCAGTGGACAGCCCCACGTATCTGACCCTCTTCGTGTGAAAACCAAATGTTGCCTTTGATCCTGTGGGCTTAACACCCCCCAGGTGTAAACTGCGGAAGAGCTGGATAGATTTCTCTCCGGGCCTCTCAGCGGTTAATTGCAGGGCTGGCAGGAGAGAACGGGTGGATGGAAACACCAGAAGGCTGCCCAGCCCACCCCTTTGGGTGCGCAGTGAGGGTCAAAGGCCTTGTGGGACCCGCATTACCCTCGGAGGGTCTTGTACTCCCCTCCCCTCCCCTCACTCCCTCTGCCTGGCTTTCTAGCGTGGGCCCAGCTTACCAGGGTCTCCCCTCTGACCCCAGACCAGGTCTGGCTCACCCAGAGCTTTTTCTTGGGTTCCTTTGGACCCCATATGCCCTCGTGTTTACTATACAAGGCTCCAGCTCTTGGGTGGCACTGCCCAGCATCCCAAGTCCTGCCAACGGACAGAGAGAGAGAGGGAAGGAAGGCTGAGAGGAGGAAGCAGCCCTGGGGTGGTGCAGTGGCTGAGGAAGGAAGAACAGGCAAGGAAGGGCCAGGTCCCCCCTGAGCTCTTGGGAGGGAATGTGCCACCGCCATCCCACTGTGGACTATTGGGTCTTTGGGGCCAGCTGGGACCCTGGGGCACGACCTTGGGAGCTGAGGTTCCACCACCAGCTCCCCTCAGGGTAACTGCAGAGGAGTTGAGGGTGAGGGAAGCAGGTGGAGGGGGCGTGGCCTGAGCAAACCTTCAGGCCTCCCACGTTCCCTGGGCTAAGGGAGAGAGGGGAGGGAGCCGTGTAGCCAGGGCGGCACCCAGGCGGACACCTCCTCCCCATTTTGCTTTCTCCCAACAATCATGGGCAGCATGCAGACATGGCTCTCAGAGCCGGTGAGAAAAGGGAAGAGCTCAGGACTGCCCTGGGCAGGGAAAAAATGATGAGCTCTGCAGCGTGATGGAAGATGAAATCAGCCCCGGCATCTGTGTCCTCCCAGGAAAGTGCGGTGCCCATGCCCCCAGGCTGGAGAACGCTGGCAGGCAATGACTGTGCAAGTGACTGGGGTCCCCTGTCCTGCTAGGGCTGGGCAGCACTCTCCTCTCTGCCCTTCCCTCTGCGTCCTGGGGTCCCTTGGTCTGTACAAGACTTGGTACCGACCAAGTGAAGGACATGGCCCCTGCTGAAGGGGACAAACCTGCACTCAGCATTCTGCTCCCTGAACCCCCACAGGTCACCACATTGAGAACCCACCCTGGGCCAGGCCTGGGTAGCAGGGTAAAAGAGGTGGCTTCCTGGCTGTCCTGTGATACCAGTGGAATCACGATGTCACCACTCAGTGGGTGCCCAGGGATGGTCATTACTTAGGAGGGATTGGTGCTCCTCACCCCCACACACAGCCTTCCTCCCTCTCTCCACACCCCTCAGCCAGTGGCCCCAGAGCCAGCAGACAGCTGGGGGCAGGAACAAAGGAATATCAGCCTTTTCAGACCCAGCTTCTGCCTCCGGTCCTCTGGACCCCATGGTTAGCTTCTCCAGCTCCCTGGGAGTCCAATTTCCTAAAGTAAAATGAAGTGACAAGCCAGGCTTGTCATGCAGGTGGAGCCTGGCCTTTCCCCGGTGCTTCAGGGGACAGGGAGCCCTCCCTCCATGGCTCTCCGAGTCAGGCCCTGTGAGGCAACCGCTGCTGGTTACACAGACAGCACGGATCCTGGCACCCCCACTCACCCCTGCAGCCATAACTGGCTCAGGGCCCTGGGCCCAGCCCCAGTCAGGCCCCACCCCCTGACATTGCCGGGTCCCAGCCAGGCCCCGGCCTCTTGACCTTACCCTGCCCCAGGCCCAGCCAGTCTCCTAGCAGCTGCAACCAGTGCTCCTTGCAGGTCCCCGCTCCTGTCTGGAACCAGCATTCACTCATTCATTCATTCATTCATTCACTCATCCCTTCACACAGAACTGGAGGCACTGGCAAGGCTCAGTGGCACTAAGAACTCAGAATCCAATGGTGGTGGGTGGAATAGGAGGGTGTCTCCTGCCCCAGACCTGTAACCTCCTGGCATCTTACGAACTTGCAAAGCCCAGGCTTTGGCACCTGGCCTAAGGCCAGGGCTGTGCTCTGTGCTCAGTGAATGAATGAAGGAGTCATGAATGAATGATTAAAGAGACTGAGTGAGTAGAATGCTTCTCTTGGATCTCGGCAAGTGGGTTTTGGCTCAGGGAAGACTGAGGGAGCTGAGGGCAGCTCTGCAGGATACTAGTGGTGGAGGGAGTGGCCTCAGGCATGGACTGTGTGGCCCCCCAAAGCTGAACCACCTCTCTTTAATCTGACCAGGTTTCACATAGTTGCCCCTGCAACAGGGGAACCCAACAGTGAGCAAACCATGCCAGTCTCTTGCATACGTATTGGGAAAAGGAAGATGGCCTCCTCAGAGGCCCCATGGGACTGTGGGGAGCTGAGTACGGATGGGGTCGAAAGGAGTATTCCAGAAGACAAGCCCAGTCTAGAAACAGAGTTCCCTGGCTGGACTGTTTCAGCTGGGCTCCTGTATCAGGCAGAGTTCTGGGTGTAACCCAGTCTGCCTCCCACCCCTGGGTTGCAGCATGATGCCACGAGAACCTCACAACAGTCCCATGCAGTGGACACTGAGATTGTTGCCACCTTACAGAAGGGGAAACTAGTGCCTGGAACCTTGAGCCTCTTGGCCTATCCTTCAAGACATAAGTAGGATTCAGATGAAGAGCTCTGTGACCATAGAGCCTGTACTCCAGATGACATATACTGCAAGGGCAGTGCTCTCCACGGGGTCCTCACCTGCGCCACCATGAAGGGTTCTCCACCTAGGACCCTTTTTTGGGTTCATGAAGTGTGAGTTCCAGAGGGCACTTCGCTCACATCCACCCATGTGCTTCCAACAATGACCAAGACATTTATTTGCCTGGGTCCAGAAAGACTCAGTCATTTGTAGGTTATGTTTCCTTAGTTCACCCACTCACTGGGGAGTCTGAGGCCTCTTCCCTTCCCACCACCCACTGTCGGGGTGGCCATCCTGGGCCTGTGTTGTGACTACCCAGCCAGCAGCTTTGGAGACTCTGTTTGAAACTAACACACCAAGCAAGCCTGGCTCAGTATCTGGGCTTCTAGTCAGGTATTTCCAATCATAAAATGTGCCATTAAAAAAAATATATGTGTCAGTTAAGTGTGTTCTAAGCCTGGACCACATGGGACATGGTTGTTCTAATAAACACGAATAAGCCAGTTTTCACATTAGAGAAATAGCAGTTTCTTGTAGAATTGTGGTGCTTTTAAAAGAGGTTAATTAATAAACAGCAGGTAATTGTTCGTGGCACATTGTGGCAGAGGGTAATTTTCATTTTAGAGGATGGAAGGGCCAAACACCCCTCCCTACTCAGCATTTTTCTGTAATAATCACCTTGGCTTCACCTCTGGCTTTAATTTTTACAGCTGGAGCTGTTTATCATCGCTCCAACTTGCACTAAAAAGGAAAAACTATCACTTAAACAAAGCCATTGAAAACTCGGCATCATATGTGGATTTCTTAACATAAATAAATCATACAAACCAAGATTTATGTTCCTGGAATGATGTCATTCATTGAAGACTCCTTTCCAATCACATCAGCGCTGAGTGACTTTCCCCCCGCTGCGTGTACTTTCTGCACAATAAGAATGCCACGCTCGGCCATCCTTGATGGTCTGTTTCTCTGTGTTTTTTTGGCCGAAGACATCAGAAAGCTCTCTCCCTGGGCCAGCCCAGCAGAGCCAGGCCTAAATGGCAAAAACAGTTTTAGATCCACAAACTGCTTTCAAAGCCTTTGCTTTTGAACTGTAACTCTGAGGTTAAAAAACCGTTAAACCTTCCCTAAGAATTTGTGCAGACCCCAGCAGAAGTTTATGGTCCTCCTGGGTCCCCCAGAGCCTAGAATGAGCCTCGCTGCAGAGTAACTCCTCTGCAGAAGCTTAATCACGCTGAGGTGAGTGAGGAGCATTAAAATCACCACAGATGGGTAAATAAGGTGTGGCTCATCCCCGCACCCGAGCAGCCTTCAGCTGCGGTAAGGGGAGAAGCGCTGCAGTGCATTACACCATGAACAAATTTGTGCTCAGGGAAAGAGGCCAGTCACGAAGGGCCAGGTATTGTCCGACTCCATTCCTGTGAAATGTCCAGAGTGGGCAATCCCACGGACAGACCACAGCTTTGCGTGTGGCCCCAGCGGAGGTTGAGGCAGTGGCACCTTGGGGAGATGAGGTAAGATGAGACTTCCAAAGCAGATGCTGCAGCCCCAGGTGCCCCAGGAGAACCTCAGTTGGAAGCAACAGGAGGCCTGGGCTGGCCAATGTCAGGTGTCCAGCAGATTGCAGTCCTTTCCCTTGAGGGACACACCTTCATCACACACCTACCATGCACCGGGCACGGCCATAGGTGTTGAGGCTGCAACAGTGACCAGTGCTCACATTCTCATGGAGCAGGCAGCAGTAGCCAGAGTATATAAGAGCCTGGCATAATGAGCTAGAACATTCTAGTGCAATGGACAAAAAAGAAGGAAGACAGGGGAGGACATGGGCACAGTTTTCAATAGGCTGGTCCAGAAAGCCCTCACTGGGGTTGTGGCATTCAAACAAAGATGTAAGGAAGTGATAAGTGACCACCTGCACATCTAGGGGAGCAGTATTCAGGCAGAGGGAACAGCCAGGGCAAAGGTGACGCTGGCCATAGGGTTATAGCAAAAGCTTGGAGAAAACTGTAGGGACAGTGAGGTTCCAAATGGAGGTTGCAGGTGCAATTATGGCTGCGAACATTGACCTCAAGTTAGGCGGCATGTCCTGGAGATTCTGGGTGGGCCCAGTGTAATCAGAGGGGTCCTTAGAGGTGGCGGAGCAGGGCAGGAGAGTCTGTGTCAGAATGAGGTGACATGGGAAAGATTCGAAGCCTGGCTGGTGTTGAAGATGGGGGAAAGGCCCATTAGCCAAGGAAGGCGATTTTGAAGACCTCTAAAAACTAGCAGACGGGAGACAAAGGATTCTAGAGCCTCCAGAAAGAAAAGCAGCCCTGTCCGTGGCTTGATTTCACCCCCGTGAGACCAATTTTGGACTTCTGTCCTACAGAACTGTAAGTGAAAAAATTGGTGTTTTTAAGCCATTAAGTTTGTGGTAATTTGTTAGCATAGTGATAGTAAGTTAATAAGAAGAGGAAACAGATTTTATCTCCTTGTGGTTAAGACAAGCCAGGTGAATTAAAGGTTCAGGGACAGAAACCGTAGTAGGGCAGTCCCCACTCCTGGCCCCTTAGGAACCTGCTCCAGTATGGACTAAGACCTCTGCATTTTGTCCAAGGCTATCAGCCTAAGAGCTCCAGGGCCAACCTCAAGGGCATTATTTTTCAACCTATTTTATCCCATGGCACACTTGAACCTAGAGTTAAACTTCCACACTTAAATTATGTTGATCAAAAAAAGGAATAAAGGGCGGAGCCTGTGGCTCAAGGAGTAGGGCCCCGGTCCGGTATACTGGAGGTGGCGGGTTCAAACCCAGCCCTGGCCAAAAAAAAAAGCCTGACACTTAACTGCTATTAGAAAAAAAAGAATAAAAAACAAGAAAGAATATACTTACTGTGCTTTGAAATTCTTTTGGAAATAATTTAATTAATCATCTTTAAAATTTTTCATGGCACACCTAAGATCCTCTTATGGCACACCAGTTGAAAATCACTGCTCTGGGAGGTTGCTGTGGATCTCCTACTATCTACAGACTATATTTTCTTGGCTATTTTTCTCATTTTGTGGAGCACATCTTCTAGTTACTTCTGATAAAAGATACATAAGAAACACAATTTTTAGGACTTTGCATGTATGAAAGTGTCTCTATTCTTCCACCATGCTAGAAGGATAGTTGGGCTGTGTATAGAATTCCAGGTTGGAATTTTCTTCCTTCGGACTTTTAAAGAGTGCTGCCCCATTGCCTTCTGGCTTCTAGGGCAGCTCTTGGGAAGTCTGAGGAGATTCTGTTTCCTTAGGCTTTGTATGTGACTTGCTTTTTCCTTTTTGGAATCTTCCAGAATCTTCCCCATTGCCTTGGTGGTCCAGTATTTCACAGTGAAGTGCCCTGGAGCATGTCTATTTTCATCCACTCTGCACTCTTTCACACCGGAAACCTGTGTACTTCAGCTCTAGGAAACTTACCTGAGATGCTGCATTGCTGATCTTCTGCTCTGCTTTCTCCCTGTTTTTAGTACACAGTAGTTGTGTGAGCTTTCCTCTGCTGGTGGACCCAGGGAGCCTTGGGTTGGTCTCTGTCTCTGAGCTACCTGCCGGGCCTCCCTGACGGCCAGTGATGAGGAGCTGATGGCAGACCCGAGTAAGAGGGGGCCTTGTTGCCTTTGAGATTCATGGCTGGGTGGTCCTAAGATCCATGAATATCAGCTTCTTTAGGGAGTATGAGGGATCTGGCT
Organism: Perodicticus potto; assembly: GCA_963574655.1. NCBI lineage: Eukaryota > Metazoa > Chordata > Mammalia > Primates > Lorisidae > Perodicticus > Perodicticus potto. The sequence goes on along the minus strand of CAUYRH010043311.1, from coordinate 35,591 downwards.
GCCAGTCTTCTGGGAGTCAAGTTGGGGCTGCAGAAGAGACTCTTCAGTCAGCTGCCTATGTCCTGGAGAATAAGCCTTTGGGATTTCGCTGGTGTTGGATAGGGGCAGTAGCTCCAGGGGGAGTGGGAAGGAGCTCAGCCCCCTTCTCTCTAGTCTGTACCTCTGGTCCTGGGGATGCTCTTAGGGCCGATCCTCAGTTTTGAGGTGCTCTTTGTTAGGAATCTGGGAAAATCTCACTTCTGGGTCTCTGTTCTCCTTCCTGTGACCCAGCAGCCCCAGGTCCATCTGCAAATCAGCTTTCAGAAATTAGTGTTTGGGTGTCCTTCCCTGTCCTCCCCACCCTTAAATGCTAATGCTTCTTAAAAACTCTTTCTTGCAGAAGAGGGACTTGCAGGGGGGCACTATTGAGTGGGTGTATGTTCATTCTCCGTCTCTACCCAGAGGCTTTTGTGGCTATTTCAGGAAGGCCATGTCCCTTCTTAGGCCCAGGCCTAATGCCACGCACAGCATCCTGGAGCTCCAAACCCTGCAAGGTTCTCTGGGTCCTGGTCAGTGAACTTTCTAGAGGTTTTCCCATTACCCACTTCTGGCAACAAAAGGAGCTGATGTATGAAATTGGTTCCTTTCCTACAACAGAATGCTAATCAGACCATGGACATGGTACCCTGATACACACTCGCTATCATGCTGGTATGCCCTAAACAGGGGGAGACCTTTAGGAATGTACTAATACATTGAAATATTAATGGTGGCTTTTTCTGAGTGATGGGGTTTTAGGGTATTGAAACATTTTTCTCTGCCAGGCACATCAGCTCACACCTGAAGTCTGAGGCAGGAGAACTCTGGAGGCCAAGAGTTGGAGGCTGCAGTGAGCTGTGACTGTGCCGCTGCACTCCAGCCTGGGTGACAGAGAGACCCTGTCTCTAAAAAAAAAAAAATTTTTTTTAGAGAGAGAGTGTCTCACTCTGTTGCCCCAGGCTAGAGCACCATGGTGTTAGCCTAGCTCACAGCAACCTCAAACTCCCAGTCTCAAGTGATCCTCCTGCCTCAGCCTCCTGAGTAGCTGGGTAAAAACACAATGAAAAGTTTTCCTCTGTTATGTTTATCTGAATTTTTGTTTTCTCTAGTTGATATATATTAGTCATATAATTGTTACAATATTTAGAAATAAGAACAAAATCTTCCCTGTCTCTCAAGAGCAGCTTCTGGAAGCTTGTCCTGATCCCACTATTGTGAATGCTCTCCGCAGCATGTTAAATAAAAGTTTATTTTCTAAATGTTAATTTCTGAGTTTGTCTCTCTTCCGACAGGGTGCAGACAGTTGGGGACACATTGGAGCTGGGCACTGGGCTTCCCAGCCTATTGGGGCAGGGGTGGGGTGGGCAGCAGGAGGACGGCTCCACCACGGCCTCTATGCTCACCCAACTGGCCACTCTTCAGGCTCAGTCTCCTCATCTGTGGACATGACAGCCCCTACTTCTGGGTCTCTGGGAGGATGAAGGTCGAGGATGTGGGCTCAGGGCTGAGGACCACGCCCAGAACAGAGGAAAGACCCCACCACCACCAGGCAGATTTTGTCAGATTTTAAATTTTTGATTATGGTGAAACACACATAATATAAAATTTACCATCTTAACCATTTTTAAGCAGACATTCACTGGCACTAAGCATGTTCACATTGTTGTACAAACACGTCTCTGAAACGCATCATCTCCCCAGACCTCAGCTCTGACCCCATGAAACCCTAACTCCTCCTCCCCCAGACCCTTCTATCTCTATGGAGTCCGTGACACCAGAGGCCTCCTAGGAGGGGAATTCCGCAGTATCTGTCCTTCTGCAAACAGCTGACTTCACTTAACACAGTGTCCTCGGGGCCTCTGGCTGCAGCAGGTGCCCGCATTTCCTTCCTTCTCCAGGCTAAGTGATGAGCGGGCTCCTTTGCCCACCCATTATCGTGGCACAATGGCTGCTTCCACTTGCCGGCCGCTTTCCTTGTGTGGTCCTTCTGGTCCTGGCTCCTCTGCATGGGCACAGCCCCCCACACCTGTCCGTCCCTCCCTCCTGATGCTGAGCCCCCAAGGCAGCATGGTCCTCTTTCATGTCCTCCTTTGCCTCCAAGGACATGGACTGGGCACCTTCTCGGAAGAACGCTGCTGGCCAATAATGGAAATTTAGACTCTTTGTTGAAAATTAACTCACCTCTCATTTGAGGCTCAATCCCTAGGGGTCGTCTGGGGCTCCAGGAATTCCTGAGTCATTGGTGAGGAAACAGTGGGTGGGTGAGAACCCCCCAGGGTGAGGGGAGCTGGGACTTTGCTGAGGACTCGAGGGCAGAGACCAGCCTCCACTCACACACATAAAATTGGGTCCGCCCCCCAATTTTGTGAGGGCTCCAAGCAGGTCCCGGGAGACTTGCTGGCAGGAGTTCCCAGCACCTGGCCCACTGTCTCCTGGCTCCGTCCAGATCCGCTCCTTAGCCTTGAGGGAAGGAAGCCTGTGCCCCAGCCCGGAGCTCCCTGGAAAGCGTGGTTGCTTGGAAGCTGTTTCTGGAAGCAGGTGACTGGACGTATGGAACTGATCAGGTGAGCTTGAGGGTTCCTGCGGCCTCACTAAGGGGAAGCACCTGCTGGACGTGAGGCGCTGGCCTTACAGGCGTAGAGCCAACAGGCCCCACCCCTATGGGATAAAGGAGGGGAAATACAGGCCAGAGGGCACCGGGTCAGGGCGCCTTGCTTGTGGGGCCACCCAGGGCCTAGCTACCCCTACCCTGGGCGGGCTCCGCACAAAAACACACACAGGGACTTTACCAGAGCTGAAAGGCTACCTCCTCCAGGAGGCCCCTGCCCTTTCTGGCCCAGTGGAATTGACCCCTTGCTGGCTGAGTCCCCTTTGGGGATGGCTGCTAGCAGCCCAGGCGCATCCCTTCTCAGCCCTGACACCACTCCCAGCACGGAGAAGGGTCACCAGCAGATGCGCCTGTGGGGAAAGTAAGGCAGGCTGCCCTCAGACGCTTCCTGGAGCCCTAAAGTTGGGCCTCCCTGGAGGTGGGGGTGGGGCAGGGTGGCCTGGGGGCTAGTCCAGTTTCTTACATCCTTCCCCACTTGACTGGGGTCACCCTGCGGACTCAGCCTGGGGTGTGTCTTCACTTTCCCTCCTGCCCTGGACATGCAGATCCCCCATCTTCTCCAAAGCAGGGGTCGGGGTGGGGTCACCATTGGAGCTGAGTGCTCCCTGGTTCCCTTCAGGTCTGGGGCAACCAGAGCAGCTCCTCCTCCCCCCCGGGCAGAGCTGGCTCTGCACCCACACCCCTTCTTGTGAGACACAGGCCTCACCCTCCACCAGGAAGGCATCTCTTCTCTGTTCAGGGCAGCTGGCACCTTCTCTGCCCACGGCCACCATCTCTCACCTGCACTTTTTACCTCCAAAGCCTCCTGGCCGGTCCCCAAATATCTGTCCCCCACATACAACCTCAGGGTGTCACCTGGAGGGTGGGCTTCTCACCTGTTTTGTTTCCCTTTATTCCCCAGTGCCTAGAAGGGAGCATGGCACATAGAAGATAATCATTGCTGGGTAGATGAGTGGAGGGTGGATGGATAAATGGATGGGTGGATAATGGGTGAATGAATATGGCTGCATAAATAGGTGGGCTGTTGATGGATGGATAAATGGGTGAGTAAGTGAGTGGATAATGGGGAAATAGACAGTGGATGAATAAATGGGTGGCAGATGGGTGATGGGTAGGTGGCTGCCTGGCCGGAGAACAGAGGGATGACTGAGTGGGTGATGAACGGATGGGTGGATGGGTAGATGGCACTTGGATGCATGCACCCCTCCATCTGGTGAACCGATGGTGAAATTGAGGCCTGGCCTGAAGATGGCATCTGCTCCAGGTCCAGTGCACACTAGCAACAGAGCTGGCCCAGGAACCCAGCTCTCTATCCTCTATGTCCAGCTGCCTGCAATGGCTACTTTCACCTTGACAAGCAAGTCCAATCCGTGTCTGCTGTTGACCCAGACTGGAGCTCACCTCCACTCACCTGCCCCTGGAAGAAGCACAGTTCCTAGCCTGTCACTCCCTGGCCCTGTGACCCTGGGCACAGGACCCAAGAAAGGACAGATGATGCCTCCCTCTCAGGGTTGCTGGACAGAACAAATAAAATGATGCCCATGATGGAGCCAGGTGGATGGCAGGCATGTGACACCTGTGTGCTTGCCCCACCAAACACTCTGCCCTTTGCTCCTTATTCTGCTGAAACTCAAGGGTCCCCAGAAATGTCTGAGTGGTCCCCCCATCTTCACTCTCCTACGTCCCCTGCAACATTGCACGTGCTCATGCCACTCACTTCTGAAAATTAACACCGTGGCCTTGCTGAGCCCCCCCACCCCTGCAACAGGGTCCTGCCAGACTCCTCTGTCAGAAAGCCCCAGAGGAGGTGCTCAGAGTGGGTGGGGGGGTCTCTCGGCTCTCCCCCTTGTTTGCACTGCTGTCCCAGCACACACTCAGCCATGCCTTTCGTGTGACCTCAGTGCAGCCAGAGCCCAGCTCTCCCCAGTGCCACACCAACATGTTCTTCTGAGTGGGTCCCTGAAGCCGGGGCAGCAGGGCCCACCTGAGCTGCTGGTCTCACCCCACGGAGGGGCAGTGTCAAACCCAGCCAGGGCCTTCCTGGACTCTCCCTGAGGGGGGATTTCAGACAGGTGAGATGGGTGCTGGGGTGTGGGCAGGGGCTGTGGCACAGACACCTCCAGGGTCTTTGGCCAAACAGACGACTCCATGACCCACCATGGCCCCCCATGGGGAGGCGCCGGCCTCTCTGCCTACAACACACCGCAGAAACAGCTGCCCTGTGCGCAGCGTTTTTATGAGTTTGCTTTAAAGATTTTACTTCCAGAAAAAACCCAAAGCAATTAATCCAAATTACAGAGTAGTCATTTGCAATAATATTTGCTTTAAATATATGTATTTTTTAAAACCCCTAAGCTGTGGGTCTCGAGTGAGTTCGAGGTGAAGGACACCTTGAAATAATTACATTTTTTGCTTGTTTTATGTTGTGAAAATGGCTCAGTTGATTTGGGGAAGAATTGTAAAATGTTCAGCTGACTCCCTTATAAAGGCGACATTATTTTTTCTCCCATTTCTGCCAGCATAACCTCACTGTGACCATTTACCCTCTTGCCTCGATGGTGGATTTGTTCCAAAAGACACCCCAAGCATTGCTCCAGCTGCCCGTCAGCAGCAGTAGGAAGCAGTGACTCCCCCCCAGCTCTACCTGGTGGGCGGCAATGAAGACAGGAAGACAAGGATCTGTGTGTGGTGGGACCCACATGCTGGCAGACAAGCCAGCTGCCCACTCTGGTGGGAGAGAGGGAGGGAAACTGGGGTTCACCTGCCCCTTGTTCCAGGGATGGTTGGGGAACCTGCCCATTGGAAGGTACCTAGTCCAGCTAGGCCCCTGTTGATGAGAGGGTTAGAAGTCTGAATCCATTAAAAACTTAATTGTTCGGCTTGGCGCCTGTGGCTCAATGGGCTAAGGCGCCAGCCACGTACACCTGAGCTGGCGGGTTCGAATCCAGCCCGGGCCCGCCAAACAACAATGACGGCTACAACCGAAGAGAGGGCCGGGTGTTGTGGTGGGCGCCTGTAGTCCCAGCTACTTGGGAGGCGGAGGCAGGAGACTCGCTTAAGCCCAGGAATTGGAGGTTGCTGTGAGCTGTGATGCCACAGCACTCTACCCAGGGTGACAGCTTGCAGCTCTGTCTCAAAAAAAAAAAGCCTTAATTGTTCTCCGTATAACCTGAGAACAAGGACTAGTGCTGAGGCAGGAGACCTGTCTGGTGCCAGCAAAGCCACTGAGTGCCTGGGGAACTCAGGTAAGGCCCTTCCCCCCCTTTCCCCACTTTATCATCCAATGTCTTCCGCCCCCAGATTCACAATCTATAAATACATTCTCCTAGTGTTTGGCATTTCTTCTCATTTTCCTAATGGTGCCTTTTGAAGAACAAGTATTTTAATTTTAGAAATAGCCTATTTTTTTCATTTACTTTTGTATGAAAAGTAACACTTCATCTTAGTGTTCAGACCTGTTGGCATGAAGTTGTTCATAATATTCTTTGTATTCTTTTGACTGTCTGTAGGCTCCTTAGTGATGTTCCTTCTTTCAGTGTTCATCTTGTTAATTTGGGTCTTCTCTCTTTTCTTTCTGGTCAGTCTGCCTAGAGGTTGATCAGTAAATCTTTTAAGAACTATTTTTTTGAGTTTATCGATTTTTCCCTACTGTTTTTCTATTTCATTTACTTAGTCTCTTTTGTTCATAATTTCCTTCTGCTTACTTTGAGCTTAAATTATTCCTGATTTTATAGTTTCTTTAAGAAGGTGGCAGAAATTATTACTTTGATATTTTTCTTCTTTTCCAATATAAGACTTCAATATTATAAGCTTTTCCTCCAACAATTCCTTAACTGCATTCCAAAAGTTTCAAAATATTGTGTTTTCTTTTTTATTCAGGTCAAATATTTTCTAATTTCTTTTGTGACTTTTTAAATTATTATTTTTCAAAAACAGAACTATAGCTTGCAGTTGTGACTAATTTGTATTGTGACCCATGAGTTATTTAGGAGTGTATTGGTTTCCAAATACTTGAGGGTTTTTTGTTTGTTTGTTTGAGACAGAGTCTCACTTTGTCACCCCTGGTAGAGTGTTGTAGCATTATAGCTCACAACAACCAAACTCTTGGGCTCAAGTGATTCTCTTGCCACAGCCTCCCAAGTCCCTGGGACTACAAATGCCCAACACAATTCCCGGTTATTTTTAGAGACAGGGTCCCACTCTGGCTCAGGCTGGTCTTGAACCTATGAGCTCAGGCAATCCACCCACCTCGGACTTCCAGAGTGCTAGGATTACAAGTGTGAGCTACTGCACCCAGCATACTTGAGGAATTTTATTTATTGTTCTGTTATTGATTTCTAGTTTAATTCTGTTGTAATCAGAAATCATATTTTTAAGTGATATCAACTCTTAAATGTATTGTGTTTTTGACTTAGAACGTGGTCTCTTTTGGTGACAGTTTTGTGTATACATGGAAAAAATATGTATTTGCTGGGTTTAGGTGCATATATATTTGGGATTGCTATGTCCTCTTGAAGTATTGATGCCTTTATTATTAAAAAATGTCCATCTTTATCTGTGCTAACATTTCATATTTGAAATTAACCTTCTTTTATTGATGTTAATATAGAAATTTCAGATTTTTTAAATCAGTGTTTATATATCTTTCCCATCCTTTTACTTGTAATCTATATTTTCGTATTTAAAGTGGGTTTCTTATACACAGCATGTAGTTGAGTCTTGATTTTTTTAAATCCATCGAACAATTTCAGCCTGTTATTTATTTATTTATTTATTTATTTATTTATTTATTTATTTTGCAGTTTTGGCTGTGGCCAGGCTTGAACCACCACCCCCGGTATATGCGGCTGGGGCCCTACTCCTTGAGCCATGGGTGCTGCCCCAATTTCTGCCTTTTAATTGGAATTGTTTGCCATTTACATTTATTGCGATTATAGATATGATTGAGTTATGAGCTTATTAGCTATACCTTTTCTCTTTAGTGGTTGCTCTAGAATTTATACACACATCTTTAACAATGTACTTCCAAATGATGTCTTAACACTTAACACAAAATGTAAAAACCTTATGATAGTATGCTTCCATTTCACTTCATATATTATTAATTTTTAATACATGATTATTTTTTTTCTTTGACAAGTTTTGGTTTAAATTTTAAAAATTTATTTAAATGCTTTTATATTTCCATCTGGTATAATTTCCTTCTTTATGAAGAATATTATTTAACATTTATTATAATTCTGGTTTTTTGACCATAAATTCTCTCAATTTTTATTTGACTGAAATATTTTTTACTTATCTTCATTTTTGAAAGGTATTTTTATTGGGCATAGAATTCTGGGTTGACAGTTTTCTTTTTTAGTGCTTTAAAGAAATCTCTCCAGGGTGGTGCCTGTGGCTCAAAGGAGTAGGGCACCAGCCCCATATACTGAAGGTGGCAGGTTCAAACCCAGCCCCGGCCAGAAATTGCAAAAAAAAAAAAAGAAAGAAAGAAAAGAAATCTTTCCATTGCCTTCTGGCTTGCACATTTTCTGATGTGAAATCTACCTGCATTTTTGTTTGTTGTATTATTTTTGTTTGTTGTACATAATATGTCTGTTATTCTCTGGCTACTTATAAAATTATCCCTTTATCATCTTAGCAATTTGATTATGATATGCTTTGGTATAATTTTCTTTCACATTTTTTTTTCTCCCTGGAATTCATTGAAATCTTTGGATCTGTAAGTTAACAGCTTTTAACTGAATTTTGAAAACATTCACCAAGTATTTCTCCAGATGCTTTATTATCCTTCATCTCTTTCCTCCCCATTACAGAGTCCAATGACATGTACATTAGGCTATTTTTTTGTTACCTAACTGATTGCTGCTGTTTTGTTTGTTTTTCAGTCATTTTCACTTTATATATCAGTTTGGATAATTTCTATTGCTATCTTAAAGCAATTCGATCTTTTTTATTTTCTTCAGCATCTGCTCTACTGTTAATCCCATTCAGCATATTTTTCATTTCAGATGATAAACTTGGAACTTTTTTATATCTTCTATTTTTCTCCTCAGCATATTTATGTTTTCCTCCTGGATGACATAACATGGACAATACTTGTAATAGTTGCCTCAACATTTTTTTCTTGTATTTTTATCATTTATGTCATTTCTGGCTCTACTTTGAATTATTGTTCTCTTCTGGTGATCATAAGACATATTGCTCCTTCTTTTTAGTTATTTCATAATCTTATGACTTCACACTCAAGAAGTTTTGAAAGAGCATGCAGCGTTTTTGATATACTCTTTGCCCAACTTCTCCTAATGTTAACATCTTACATAACCATGGTACAATTACGGAAGCCAAGAAATTAGCACCGATGGAATTATATTGACTTAACTAAAGGTCCTATTTAAATTTCACCCACTGTGAAACTATGTGAGACTCTGAACTCATCTCTCCTCAACTTACTTTATATTCTCCCCAGGCTCACTTTATATTCTTCTCCCTATACTACAACTTGGAATCTCTCTCCAGGCAGTGAGCTGGGACCTTTGCAGGGCGGGAGGAGTTAAAATACTGATACCTGAAAGACATGGTGCCTAACATCTCCTGGGCAGGTGATCCACGCTGTTATGATTCTGAAGGACACCAAGAAGCTCTCAGCTACCTCCCACTCAATATCACACAGTCTCAAATTTTGTTAATTTTCTTATGAGATATTTGCTCCTTTGTACTTTTAAAAGAAGAACAGAACCCTTCAAGACTTCACTATATGGACTGCTATATTTCCTAAGGAGGAAGGCAGGAAAAAAATGTTGAGGGAATACCTTCTGTGAGGTGTACTTTTCACTACTTCTCACTGAATCCACATTGTCCCCTATACACACCTGAGGCAGGTACCACACTCGTCTTATCCTCTGTGCATATCTGAGGCTGGTTCCACAATCTGCCTTTTCCTTTGTACATACCTGAGGCAGGAACTACATCCACCTTGTCCATTGTACACACCTGAGGCAGGTATCAACACACCCATTCATCAGGTAAGGACACTGAGAACCCTCCAAAGAGTTTATACAGACCTCAGAGCTACTGAGTGCAGATGTCTTTCTGATTTTCCTTCTGGGGCAACCTGCTCACCCATGTCATACAATCACATTAGCTTTTCCAAGGCTGGGAAGAAATAGAGGAACATGTGACAGTTGGCTGGATCTTGGAGCTCGACTCCAACCCTTAAGACTAAACTCCTTTTAGGAAGGCTCCCCCCAACTGATTCTGCTATTTTTGCTTTAGGGGAACACACTCTTTCCATCCTCTGGCCCCAGGGGAATTCCCAGGTCTTTCTTTACTGTTCACCTGTTACTGTTCGGCAGGGATATGTAAGGAAGATGACTTTGAGATAAATTGGTTTCATTCTGGGAAAATAACAAATTGCCAAGGCTAGTCCAAGAAGTAATACAGGAATACCTCCTTTTACTGCATTTGGTTTAGCTCACTTCACAGATATTGCATCTTTTTTTTTTTACAAATTGAAGATTTGTGGCAACCCTGAGTCAAATAAGTCCATCAGCACCATTTTTTCTAATAGTGTAGGCTCACTTTGTGTCTCTGTGTCATATTTTTGTAATTCTCATAATACCTCAAACTTTTTCATTATTATATGTGTGTGGTGACCTGTGATCATGATCGTCAATGTTAGCATTGTAATTGTTTTGGAGCACCATGAATCATGCCCATGGAAGACAATAAATATAATCAATAAATGTCGTATGCGTTCTGACTGCTCCATTGACCAGTCATTTGCCCATCTCTCTCCCTCTCCTCAGGCCTCCTTATTCCCTGAAGCACAGCAATATTGAAATTAGGACAATTATTAATCTTACAATGGCCTCCAAGCGTTCAAGTGAAAGGAAGAGTAACACATCTCTCACTTTAAATCAAAAGTGAGAAAGGCATGTCAAAAACCAAGGCAAGCTGAAAGCTAAGCCTCTTGCACTAGTTAGCTGAGGTATAAACGCAAAGGAAGAGTCTTAAAGGAAATTAAAAATGATACTCCAGTAGACACATGGATTATTAAAAAAAATGTATTGCTGATACAGAGAAAGTTTATCGTATGGATAGAAGATCAAACCACCCACACATTCCCTTAACCCAAAGCCCCATCCAGAGCAAGTTCCAAATCTCTTTAATTCTGTGAAGGCTGAGAGAGTTGAGGAAACTGTGGAAGAAGAGTTTGAAGCTAGCAGAAGTTGGTTCATGTTGGTTCATTTATGTTATGCTCTCCACAACGGTGTAGAGCGAAGCAAGTGCTGCTGCAGAAGTAGCAGCACGTTATTCAGAAGATCTAGCTAAGATTCCTGATGAATGTGGCCTCATTAAGCAATAGATTTGCAATGTGGCAAAACAGATTTCTATTGGAAGAAGATGCAACCTAGAACTTGAATAGCTACATAGGAAAGTTGATGCCTGACTTCAAAGCTTTAAAGGACATACTGATTCTCTTGTTAGGGGCTAATGCAGCTGGTGACATAACTTGAAGCCAATGCTTATTTATCATTCCTCAATTCCTAGGGCCTTTAAGAATTATGAAATCTACTGTACTTGTGCTCTGTAAATGGAACAGCAAAGCCTGGATGATAGTACCTCTGTTTACAGTATGGCTTACTGAATATTTTGAGTTGATCTCATCTACTGTTGAGATCTACTGCTCAGGAAAACAAAATCGCATTCAAAATATCAATGCTCATGGTCACCCAAGAGCTTTGATGTAGACATGTAAGGCAATTATAATGCTGTTTTCATGCAGCTGACACTACATCCATTTTACAGCCCATGGACCAAAGAGTAATTTTTACTTTCAACTCCTACTATTTAAGAAGTGCCTTATATAAGGCTACAGCTGCCATAGACAGTGATTCCTCTGATGGACCTGGACAAAGTAAATTAAAACCTTCTGGAAAGAATTCATAATTCTAGATGTCATCAAGAACATTCATGATTTATGAGAGGAGGTCAAAATATCAACATTAACAGGAGTTTGGAAGAGTTGATTTCAACCTTAATGGATGAATTTGAGGGATTCAATGTTTCAGTGGAGGAAGAGATGACAGGTGTGGTGGAAATAGTGAAAGAACCAGAATTAGCAGTGAAGGCTGAAGACAGAGCTGAATTGCTACCGTCTCATGATAAAACTTGAATGGATGAAACCATCCATGATAAAACCATCTCATGATAAAACTTGAATGGATTATTTCTCATGGATGAGCAGAGAAAATGGTTTCCTGAGGTGGAATATACTCCTGGTGTAGATGCTGTGAACATTGTAGAAATATCAAGAAATTTAGAATATTTTATAAACTTAGCTGATAAAGCAATGGCAGTGTTTGAGAAAGTTTTCTTCACTTTTGAAAGAAGTTCTGCTGTGGGTCAAGTTCTGTCAAACATGTCACATAGTACAGAGAAATGTTTTGGGAAAAGAAGAGTCAATCAATGCAGCCTCCTTCACTGTTGTCTTATTTTATGAAATTACTGCCACCACCCCATCCTTCAGAAACCAGCACTGTGATCAGTCAGCAGCCATCAACTTCAAGGCAAGACCCTCCACCATCAAAAAATTACCACTCACTGAAGGTGCAGATGACCATTAGCGTTTTTTTAACAAGAAAGTATTTTTAAATTAAAGTAAATGCATTGAGTTTCTTTAGACATAATGCTATATGGCATGCTTAATAGAAAAAAATTATGTGACTTGCTTTAATGCAATATTCAATTTATTGCTGTGATCTGGACCCAAGCTCTCAATATCTCTGACGTATGCCTGTAAAAAACTTAAATAAGTCAAAATTGGGAATCAAAGACCTTACCCTTCTTGAGAATGGGCCCCATGCCAAGACATTTTACAGGTAAATTATTTCAAGATAAATATAATTCCTATCTTATTTTAAGTTTTTCTAGAATATAATAATAGAGGCAAAGCATCCTTTTTCATTTTAAGAGACTGATGTCAGTTTGGTTTTGTCTCTGGTTAAGAACAATAGAAAAAGAAAGAAAAATATAGGCCTATTTCCCTTATGAACATAGGTAGGGAAATCTTAGATAAAATACTATATGCCTGGATCCAACAATGTATTTTAAAATACACACTCACCAGAACAGCCAGAGTTAAAAAGACTGACAGCTCCAAATGTTGGCAGGATCTTGGGGCAACCAGACCATCATCCAATGTTGGTGAGGAGTTTTGGAGAAAGATCTGGTAGTTTATTATAAATCTAAACATACAATTACCCCATGACCAAGCAATCCCTCTCCAAGATGTTTACCTAAAAGAAATGAAACGCATCCATAAAATGACTTGTGAAAAAATATTCATAGCAGTTTTATTCGTAATATTTTAAAAATTGAAACAGCTTATGTGTCCATCAATGGGAGATCACAGAATCTCCCATGTAATAGAATATGTGATGGTTTGAATATCTGTGTTCCATCAAAATGCTTGTGTTGGAGTATAATACCCAATATGGTAGACGTGATTAGGTCGTGAGGGCTCTACCCTTATGAATAGGATCAGTGCCCCTCTAAGAGAGGCTCCAGCCTTTTCTACCATGTGCGGACACAGAGAGAAGCAAGGAGAAACCCTCACCTGGGTGCCTTATTCTTGGACTTCCCAGCCTCCAGAACTGTATGTCTCTGGTGGGTAAATTACCCAGCCGAGGCAGCCCAGTGGACTGGCACAGTCCACTATTCATCAGTGAAAAAATAGACTACTAATCCCCAAGATGTGATGAACCTTACAAATTTTATGTTAATTGAAAGAAGCTGGCCACCAAAGGGCATATACCTAGCCATTCGATCTGCATGAAGCTCCAAAAACCAGCTAATCTGGAAAAAATCAGAACTGTGCTTACCCCTGGGAAGGTGGCAGGTGAGAGTGGATATGAGGACCTTTCTAAGGTGACTGTTGGCATCTTCACTGGGATTTGGGTTACACAGGTGTGTACCATTGTCAAAGCTCATCAAATGGTGCATTTAAGATTTGAGCATCTTGGCCAGGTGCAATGGCTCATACCTGTAATCCTAGCACTCTGGGAGGCCAAGGTGGGTAGATTGCTAGAACTCACAGGTTTGAGACCAGCCTGAGCAAAAGCAAGACCTTGTCTCCACTAAAAATAGAAAAACTGAGGCAAGAGGATCGCTTGAGCCCAAGAGTTGAAGGTTGCTATGACACCTACATGACTATTCAGCAGACCGAAACAGTCCCCCAGCCCCCGTGACATTCGGGATCCCTGTCCCACAACAAGGGACAGGGTGCTAAGACTTGAAGGGAGGGAATTAGGTTGCAAATGAAGTGTGGTTATCTTTATAAAAATCCTAAAAGTGGGCGGTGCCTGTGGCTCAAAGGAGTAGGGTGCTTGCCCCATATACTGGAGGGGGCAGGTTCAAACCCGGCCCCAGCCAAAAAAAAAAAAAAAAATCCTAAATAAGTTATAAACAAAGAAAACAACAAAATCATAGGAGAGTTCAGTATGATTCTAGATAAAAGATCAACTCCCAACACCACTAGTCTTCTCCACATTGGCAATAATCAATTAAAAAAAAATAAGATGCTATTCACACTGTGGCAGCTCTCTTAAGCACTTAGAAACTAATCTAGCAAACAATTTGTGAAGTTTTTCAAGAAAGTGCTTAATCTCTGTTAAAGAGGAAACAAGTTGAATAGAAGAAAAGATATAACACGTTCATGGACGAGAGAACTTAATGTTGTAAACAGTTGATGCATATTTATACATATCTGTGGGATATATGCAATATTTTGATACACACATACAGTATTTATAAGGATCATATCAGGGATTTAGGATATCTATCACTTCCAAAAGTTATTGTTTCATCGTGTGGAGAACATTTCAATTTTTTTCTTCTAGTTGTTTTGTAATATATGGTGTATTACTAAATGTAGTCATCTTAAAGAGAGCAGTTCTTTATAGAATAGAGTCATTTCAATTTCAGTCAAAATTTCATTGCTGCTTTTAAAGTATTAACTTACTCTAACATTTGCATGGTTGAACAAAGATTCATAAAGGTTTCTGAGGCTGGGCGCAGTGGCTCATGCCTGTGATCTCAGCCCTCTGAGTGGCCAAGGCGGGTAGATCCCTTGAGCTCAGAAGTTGGAGACCAGCCTGAGCAAGAGTGAGATCCCATCTCTATTAACATTGAAAACCTAGCTGGGTGTTGTGGCCTAGCATCTGTAACCCCAGATACTCAGGAGGCTGAGGCAGGAAGGTCACTTGAGTCCAAGAGTTTGAGGTTGCCGTGAGCTATGATGTCACAGCACTCTACCCAGGGCACAGAGTGAGACTCTGTCTCAAAAAAAGAAAAATGAAAGGTTTTTGAAAAAGAAAGGTAAGGCTGAGGTCTCATCCTACTAAACATTAGACTCCTATAAAGCCAAAGTGATAGAATAAAACAAGGATGGTGGGACTCTGCTGTGGGAACAGACGCAGAGACACGCAGAATGGGACAACTCAACTCTGTGACCCCAGAGGGACATCCTGCTGCTGCCACCACAGTGTCCAGGCTCCAGCAGCCTGGGGAGGGGACAATGGCTGCCCCCTGAGCACTGTCTTCCTCCTCCCCTTCCCTCCACTCCCCTCCCATCTCCTCTAGAAAATGTGAGAAAATACCCTTGTATCTTGGGGCAGTAAAGAACTTTTAAAAGAAGACCTAACATCTTCACCTATAGTTGGAAGTTAATGGATTTGACTTCCTCAGGAGTGGATATGTCCAGTCTGTGCAGAGTGGGAAGACCGTTGTGGTGGCTCAAGCTATTAACACTAAGTGGCTAATTTAGAACACAAAAGGAAAGCCTACAACTAAAACACCCAGAGGCCAGCATGGCAGGGAGATTTTCAACCTCAGTGGAATTCAGAGAAACACAAATTTAGGACGTGCATTTTCCACATCCATTCAGCAATCTGTAGGAAATTGAAAGTCAACACCAAGTGTTGGTGAATGTGGGTGGGGGGGCAGATCTACCTCCTCCAGGGACAAGTGAACAAGTTAGTGACGGTAAGTGCACCTGCCATCCAGCCTTGCCGTGTGGGGCCGAGCTAGCATCCACCTGGGCAGTGGGGGGAGTGAGGTGGACACGCAGTGGGTGCACGTCACTGCTGTATCACTGCTGTGCAGTAGACGGGCCTCTATTGACATGCGGTTGAGTGAAAAATACACGAGTGGTGTGAAACCAACACCCCAGGAGCAGATTAACACACAGGGACAAACACGTTTGTGCACATTACACACACATACGTGCAACAGACACAATAGATACACACAGATATACACACATAACACATCATGTATACACACAGCACAACACACATGCAGGTAACATATTCACACAACACACACACAACACGCACACTCACAGCGCATGTGCACAATACAACACATAAACACATGTGACATATACACCCATAATAGATACGCACGACACACATACACGTGCCACCAACTCTGCACT
Source organism: Perodicticus potto (assembly GCA_963574655.1). NCBI lineage: Eukaryota > Metazoa > Chordata > Mammalia > Primates > Lorisidae > Perodicticus > Perodicticus potto. Next base: position 19,464 of record CAUYRH010043311.1, on the reverse strand, counting down.
GTTCTTTCAGTGTTTATGGCCCCCAAGGACAGACTTGTTTATACCCCAGAGTGGCTGCCAACAGGCGATGGGGAAGGGAAGAGAGTGAGGCTCAGGAATGAGAGTAAAAATGATAAAAGTAAAATCAGTGAAGGGGCCAGCTGAGCAGCCAGGACTCCATGCCTTTAACTGAGGAAATAGGGGGCAGGTGGCAGAGAGGGCTAGGAAAGAGAGGGGGCAGGTGAGGGGGAGGGGAGGTAAGGGGGAGGTTAGATAGGGGAGGGCAGTAAAGGGGAGGGGAAGAGAGAAAGGGGAGGGATCGTTAGGGAGGTAGGCAACTGCAGGACCCTAGCCCCAGAAGCTGTCCCAGCTTAGTTCCCTGTGCACTCTGTCTTCTGTTCTCTGCCCTCTGCCCTCCAGGTTGGCAAGTGGCTCCTTTCTCTGTATCTACCACCCCAGGGCCTCTCAGGCAGGAGTGAGAGCAGAGCCAGTAGGGGTGAGGAAGAAGAGAAGGGTGGGGAGTCCCTGCACAGCAGCCATGCTCTCCCTCTGTCACCCCCGCAGGACCTGGGGGACTGGGCCATCGTCCAGGTGGTCTACCAGCCCCCCGTGCACTGGCACAGCCTTAGGCCTGCCCAGAGGTAGAGTGGGTGGAAGCTGGGGGTGGGGGGACACAGGGTATCTCTCTGGAGTCACAGAGTGGAGCAACAGGTGAGGGCCAAACACACCAGCTGGTCCCAGCTGCACTCCACAGGCTCAGCCCAGGACACGGCCTGCAAAAGGGGCCTCTCTAGTCCCCTGCCCCAGGGGGTTCTGGCTCCTGCCTGATTGGAGCAGGCCTCAGGCCAGGGCAAAGGGCAGGGGTCTAGCCCCCACTACTGGACAGTGTGGACACAGCTCAAATGCCTTCAAACTCACCATCCTGCTGGCAGCTTCCACAGGACAAGCTGGTGGCAGGAGGGCTGTGACAAGCTGGGCCCAGGCATGGTCCAGCGCCATGCTGAGATTGGCACCAGCCTCCATTCTTACCTGCCCAAAGCCCTAGTGGGCACTCAGCTAGATTTCTACCCTGTGTGGGGTGTTTACACCTTCTGCAGGTTGTGGGCGAGGAAACTGAGTCACAGAGTAGCCGGTAGCCTTCCTGAGGCTTGACCTGGGGACCGCTGGTGCTGAGCTGTGAGCTGAGGCCACTGGCTGCCCCCCTGTTGGACCCGGGGCCATGAGGGGTCTCAGGGCCCCAATGTCATCTGGAGGACACTGAGTGAGGGCAGCTGTCATTGGGCGCAAACTGAGTAGTGGGCCTGGGTCAGACTCAGGCCAGGCCGCTGGGTGAGATGGGGAACCAGACGGGACCCCAGACCTTTTGCATGGGTCCCTCCCTCTCCTTAGCCTGGTCACCTCCTGCTTTCCCCCACCTCCCAGCTCAGTAGTGATTGCCGTGGAGAAGCCTTCTCTAGTCACTGTCCCTGAGGGCAGTCACCGTTTATGCTTTTAAATGGGTAAAATCATAGCTCTGACACAGATTTAAAATAAACAAGACAATAATTTTGCTTATGAAGGAATTATCGGATGTAAAACACTGGATTAAAGCTCAATCCAGATTCAGCCTCGTCTTTCCAGGCCGCAGGCAGTGGTAGGAGGGATTTTCCAGAGACGTAACACACGCTATTCACAGGGAGAGAACCACCTTCTCCATTGACACGTCCCCCTGCCTCCATCTGGGTGGGCCCCACACAGCTCTGTTCCCAGTAGTTCCGAGGAGCGGGAAGGGCCTGGCAGGCAGCCCCCTGGAAGGGGCCCAATGGAGTCCCCTATCTCCTCTCCCTTCTCCACCACACCTGCCACGGCATCTGTTACCTTGGGGGACCCTTTGGTTGTGGTCTTCCTGCCCATTAGCCCATGAGCCTGGGAGGGCAGCACATGTGTTCCTGGGCATTTTGTTCTCCGGCTGGGTCCCTGATGGCCATCAGGACAGCAGCAGGCAGAGCCATGGTCAGCACTCCATGGGCAGCATCCCCTAGTCCGAGGTGAGAGAGGTGCCACCATTGCTCCCTTCATGCTGGAGAACTGAGACTCATTTGCTGGGCTGACTTCTTATGGTCAGCCTCACCCGCCAAGAAGCCTGAGGCCAGGCAGGCAAGCCTTGGAGTGTGGGCTCCTTCCTGCCCCCACTGAGCGCCTCTTACAAGGTGAGCACACAAGTGAGTGAAGGGCCACCCTGGGAAAGCTGCACGGGCGCTTCATCATGGGCAGAGCCCTCTGGCTGACCTGCCCTACGGGGCTGCAGGGGGAGGCTCCCGCAGGCCTAGCATTCTGGGTGGTGTCACAGAGAAGTGACACCAGACTAGTCAAACAGCAAGACGGACCTTATTCCACCTGCTGCAGCTGGACTGGGGCTGCGTGGTCAGCAGTGGCTGAGAGAGAGAAGAAAGGTCCTCAGAGGGACATGACTAGGTGTCAAAGGTGAGGGGGGCTTCTTGCCAAAACTGGGCTCAGTGGGCCAAGTACAGCGGGCCAGCCCAAGGCTGAGTCCAGAAGATGGCTCAGAGGGATGACCAAAGCTTGTCAAGGAGGGCTAGGAGGACACCACAGAATGGGGCTTAGGACCCCCCACAGATGTCCCCTACCCTGGGGAGAGGCCCTTGGAACTGTTCCTGCTGCCAGGCAATGGCTGCTGCCCAAGCCTTGCCCGCAGGCACCCTCACTTCTCTGCCTGGCACATGGCCCCCCAGGTAGAAACTGGGGTGAGGTCCCACCCCTCCATCCCGGGAGCCCGAACATCACTCCACCCCCGATCATTCTGGGTGCCTGGCCAGCCTGCTGACAGCCAATGTTGCCTGGAGTCCAACATGCTGAGGATGCTTTGCCAAGCTCCCAGGCTGCGCCCAACGACCAGCCCCTCCACTGGCGCCTGACAGCGGAATCCTAGGTTATTACGGTCTGGACGCGCCTTCTCGCCTGTGTGCTTTCCGGTCCTTCTCTGCGTGTCTGCCTCCTGGACTTGCCACGGGGTCCCCAAAGCATACTTTGGCACTGAGACTTGTCGTTCGCCGAGTGGAGTGGACATATATCCAACTCTTGCAGCTCATCAGCACACATAGGACCCCACCCAGGGCCAAGAAGGGGTTGTGGGGGGCCAGGCTGTGGGGGGCCAGACTGTGGGGGGGGCGTGAGGACCTCCACCTGGAGACCAGTCACAGGGTCCCCGCCTCCCACAGAGAGAGCCGTCTCCATCTGTCCTCCTCAGCTTTATCCTGCAAAACATCCTTTGTCTCCCTGGCCGATGGCTTGGGACAGAAGATCTCACCCCTTATCCCCAGAACACGGAGAGAAACATTGAAAATAAACACGATTGTGTAATCCTTGCGGGAAGAATGATTCTGGTTCCATGTGACCCCAGCAGAATGCTGGAGTCATTTCAGACTCCGGCTGGAGGAAGCTTCAGTGAGCGAGGGGCTGGGCAGTGGGTGAGGCAGGGGTCCCACAGGCACTATGGAAGGAGTGAAGCCGCGTCAGGGAGTGGGCTGCTGTTTATCCATAAGCATACATGGCTTCCGGAAGGGGATCTCTTAGTCTCCCGGTAAGAATGTGTGCCCAGCTCAGCCGCACCTGTGTGGCTCCTGGCATGTGTCAGGCCAGGAAGGAGGGCTCGCTTGGGAGACACTGCAGCCCAGCCGTGGACCCTGAGCCCATTACTGCAGCAGCCTCCCTGGAACAACCCTTTTCGGGAGGGAGGGAGGGCTAGAGATGCTCCTGCTTAGATCCTTGGTGCATGCTCATGGGGTGGGGGTGGAGTGGGGGGCAGACAGGGGCTCCCCAGGGCCATCAGGGTCAGGAATGACACCCACCCCAAGCCTTGGGTCGCTTATCATGAGAACAGACACCTTACTTTGGCCATTGCTCCCCTAGAAAGTTTGGATTTAAGGAAAACAAGCAAGTGGCGGCTTGTCTCCCCACTGTTTCTGCGTGGCTGTGCCCATGCCCCCGACCAGGAGGGCTCTGACCTCACGCTCCTAACTGGAGGGCCCCATACCCACTTCCACCCTCAGAGCAAGCTGCCGTCCTGAGCATGGAGCTGGGGCCTGCTGCTCAGGGGTGATCTGGGGTCCTTATGCTCTGAGTGCCTTCTCACCCCACTCGACACAGTTGCTCAGCATCCCCCTCCCATTCTGGGTGGGGGACACATAGTTGGGTCTAGCTGTAACTCCGGTTACTCTCCCGTGGGTGACCGCTCTGAGGGGCTTGGTGATAAGGGTGCTCCTCCTGCCCTGGACATCAGACCCAGGTGGGGGACAAGATGGCCCCCCCCAACTGACCCCAGGCACAGCTCCGCCCTCCTGGGAGCTGCCCCCTAAGCCGGGCCAGGAGACCAGGATGTTTATGTGAAATAGCCCCAGCTCTCCCAAGATAAAAGGCCCCTGCCCAGCCCTTCGTAGATGTTCGTCAGGGCTGCCTCCTGCCTTCGTGGCCTCCCAAGGGTTGGGTGGCCACATCTCTCTCACCCCTAGTAGACTCCTGGCCAGCCCTGTACTACATGGGCTGGTGTGCGGCCTGGGGTCCCAGGTCCCTCCTTTACCCGATCACAGGGTGGTGATGCCTCTTGCTGTGCGTGTTTGTCCTGGAGGTAGCTGGCAGGCAAGGGGGATAATGCCCCTATGAACACAGGCCCCATACAAGGTGACAAGCTCCTTTTTTTCTCTCTCCTTCCTTAAATGTCCCCTTCATCCTTGTACCCTGAGGTCTGGGGTAGTGCCCCCAGAGCAACTGGGTACACCCCTGCTTCATCCTCCATCTCCACAGCATTTACAGAGTGTTTACTGCACTCTGGGCCCTGTGTTCCAGGCCCTCAACCTGGCTTTGGGATGCCCAGCACGTGGACAGGCCTGGTGCCCACCTTTCCTGCACTGATGGGAAACCTCTGGTGAGCTCTGGAGTCAGGTGCCAGGCCTGTCAGAACCTGTGGGACCCACCAGAGCCCTGGCTGCCAAATGAGCATGTGTCCACCTACGTATTAGTCTCCAGTGTCCCTCCGGCCCTCAGAAAGGGAGCAAAAGTATCTCTGGCCATCCCTGCCACCTCACACAGGGTTTGTGTGTGAAATGTCTCAGTCCAACTGGGGAAAAGGGGAGAGGGCCCTGGACGCCTCCTTCTATCTGCCCCAGGGCATTGGAATGGCCACAGGGGCCAGGCCAGGCCGACCTTGGCAGAGTGGGCCAGGCCTCACAGCACTGTGCCCTTTCTGGGAGGCTATGATCCGCGTCCAGCCCCGTTCCGACCCCCCTAGCCTCCCTTTAATTGGGCCTGACGACTTCACACTCCGTAGCCGGGATGGTGCTTGTTTTGGCTGGCCCGGTGCAGCCCATCCTGGCCAATCCTGGTTGCATAACTGGGAGGTATCCACTTACGCTGGCCAACGCCTCCCAGTGAGGCCTGCAGCAGCCCTCACGGGCAGCCTCCATGTTCCCTCTCCAGGAGGCGGCCCATCCCACCAAGCTCAGGGTGGAGCCTCTCGCGTCTCCTGACCCTGTGGGCTGGCTGGCCACGGTCCATGGAGCCTCCAGCCCTGGGTGCCAGGAGCAGCTGCCTCTGGCCAGAGTTGGCCGGTGCAGGGATGGCAGGCAAGGGGAGCCTCCCCCTTCGCTCTCATCTCTCCCCAGCATCAGCGTCACCGCCGTCCCTGCCAGAGACAACTGGGGGAGGGCTCAGGTCCAGGAAATCGCCTGCTGGGCGTCCGTGGCACCGGCCAGGCCCCAAAGGCATCCTCGGGTCCCTGGCCCTCGTCCCGCTGGCCCATGGAAGAGGAGGTTCCAGGGTCCTGGGCCCCACGGCTCAGCCACCCCCTCCCTTGGCTGCTGCCGCCAAAAGGTGGGGCAAGAGAAATAGGAGATTTGAATAATGGGAGAAAATTATTATGTCTTCGTGTGAGCTGGAGCCCAGCCCGCTCCCCGCGGGTGTGATATCTGGGGACGTCTTACATTTCCCGCTCTGAGCCAGGGCCGGCCTTGACAATGCCCGCATTGTTTCCTGTGTCAGGGCATTGTCACTGGGTGACAGTACCCCAAACACATGGGTTACAAGACGAGGGATTAGCGCACACTGGGGAGACCGCCGATGTTTAGATTTGGGGGCGGCCGGGGAAGGAAAATGGCCACTTGCTACTGATGGCCTGGGGATGGCTTTGCCCAGGAAGGTGGGGGTCAGGCGGCCATTGTTCATGACACGCAGAGCTTTCCACTTGTGGCCGGCTCTGGCTTCCTTGCCTGGGACTAGCTAGGCAGCTGGATCTTGAACCTGCCTTACGAGGTCTCCTCTGAGTACTAAGGCAGGTAGAATGCAGGTCCTGCCCCAGGGAATAAGAGGAACCATCTTTCAGGTGGTCCAGGTCCCTGCTTCAGAGTCGCCTGTGGGAGCCACTCTAGTTCCCTCTGGCACAGAGGCCAGAGAGGAGCCAGCACACCAGGGGCCACTGGCCAGCTTGGCATTAAGGGACCCTCACTGGCCTGGGCATAGCCCTTTCTCTCTTGGACTGCTGCCTTTCCCATGTATGTCCATAAGTAACTGTTCAGGTGGGGAATGGAAAGTGGGTGGAACTCAGCAGCCCTCAGCCCACCTGGCCCCGCTTTCCAGTCCCCGCTCTGGGGTCTGGCAGGAGTCCAGGGGCAGGGGCCTGTCTCCAGGTCCTTGCCATCCCTGCCCTGGACCCAGACCTCTCCCTTTAGCAGCTTCAGGGACACTTGCTAATCCCAGAACAGGGGCTGCTGCCTCTGCCCAGTGCCTAGAACAGCAATGCCCAGGAGCAGAGCAGAAGGTGGACCCACAGCTGTAGGGGGCTTAATGTCTCTGTTCCCAGCATTCTTCAGACAAATGAAGAAACAGAGGTCTGACCTAGTGACTTGGGGCTAAGCCCAGCCTTGGCCACACTGTCTGACTCCCCACTGGTGACCTCACTGCCAGGCTCCCCTGCTCCTAGGACCCTAGGCGAGGAAGTGTGAGAGCTGGGAAGGTGGATTTGCAGGTGAGAATCCAGGGCTCAGCCGCCCCCTGTTCACAGCTCGAGGGCAGCAGAGGTGAAGGGAGCCCAAGGGCCTGTCCCAGCATGGCTGTCTCACCACTGGCCCCTGGAGTCAGCAGTGACCCCAGAAGTAAATGTGGGATGGACCCACACAAGAGGGAAGGGAGCTGTGCACCATGTTCAGAGCCACCTACTGAGGTCAGCTTTGTGCCTAGACATCAACATATAGATCAGGTGTCCTCAAACTTTATAAACAGGGGGCCAATTCACTGTCCCTCAGACCGTTGGAGGGCCGGACTATAGTTTAAAAAAAAAAAAAACTATGAACAAATTCCTATGGACACTGCACATAGTTTATTTTGAAGCAAAAAACAAAACGGGAACAAATACAATTTACATCGAAGCATGTGGCCCGCGGGCCGTAGTTTGAGCACCCCTGACGTAGATGGTGGAAGCCAGAGTCACAGGCCACAGGTGACAGAGACTCTTTGAAAGCCACCAGAAGCCTCTGCAAGCCTGGGATAGAGCAACCCTGTGCCAAGCACTGGGGGTACTTTGTCCAAGACCGCCTTATGTGTGCTCCAGGCTAAGGGTTGGCAGCTGAAGCTGTAGCAGAACCTGAGCTTTGCCCACAGGGTCCACCTATCACAGCCAGTGACCACCTGAGAGAAGCATTTGTGCTGAGCTCCTCTTATGTGGGGCAGGTGACCTGTCAGCTAGGATGGTGGACAATAGCTTAACAGAGAAGCACCTCACTGCTCAGAGTAAGGACATCCCTGGGGTACCCTAGGCTCCACCTGGGTGGAGCCACCTGGGTGGAGCCACCTGTGTGTGTGTCATTCCTCAGCAGGCCCTGTGGGTTCTTGGATACATGTAGCCCCTCCATTAGGACCAACTATTAGATTCCTGGAAACTTGACTTCAGTCCTAACTACACTGAGTGACTCCAGAACCTAGAAGGGCCAGACTCTGTGGTATGGCTACTAGGGAGGAGATAGTCACACCTGTCTTCTAGAGATTGCCCCACTGCCTCTGCTGGGGCCTATCGGGAGCCTCTCTTCAACATCCTGCCCAAACTCACCCTTATCCTGGAGAGGAAGGTCTCTGCTCTCACAGGGGCCTGGACCCCAAAGTCACAAAGGCTGATGTTGCAGACACAAGCAGTCTCTTCTGGGCCAGCCAGGAGAAAGGCCCTCGGGGTGAGGGGGAGGAGCTGGCAGCTTCTGGGAGCCCCAGGGACACTATCTAGGTCAGTGTCACAGCCCCAGAGTTGTGTGTTCTCTGGTCTCTGATCCCACATCCTCATCCCCTCCCCCTAAGATTTGAACCAGGAGCCCCTCCAGCAGAGCTCATGGCCTGTGGCACACAAATGTTGCTTTACAGGAATATCTTGTTCAGGACCAGAGGGCAGGGAGGAGCTGGGATGAGGCTTGAAGAGTCCTCTGCCAGGATCTGGGGAGTGGGAATCCATGTCCTAGAAGTAGGGCGATGGGCTCAGCTAGTCCTGCAGACTCCCGGCAGGGGGAAGAGCACTTCAAAACCAGAGGGGGGCTTGTCTCTCCTCCCCCAGGACTTAGCCCAGCACATCCCCAAGCCTTGATCCTTTACATCAGACACCTCCAAGCTGAAGGAGGGTCAAGTGCAGATGTGAAGGGTGACCCACAGCTGCCCCACCCCTCCTTCCTCGAAGGCATAGCCTCATCTGGCCTCACCCTATCAAGGAAGCCAGAACTGAAAGCCAGATTCGTTACAGTGCTTTTGACATGGACTCTGCCAGGAACTTGAGGGATAGCTTGCCGTCTATTCGGCACCAAGAAGGTGCACCAAGAAGGACACAGTGCTAAAGAAGGCCTAGAGGTCAGAAAACCACCACCACCAACAACCATCATGACTGTCCTCATCATCACCATCATCACCACCCTCATCACCTTCATCACTAGGGCTATCACCTCCACCACCAACCATCACGACTATCCTCATCATCACCATCGCTCTCACCTTCATTACTTTCATCACCATCACCACTGTCTTCATCATCACCATCACCATTATTACCATCACTCTCACCTTCATCACCTCCATCACCTTCATCACCATCACCACCATCATCATTATCACTATCACTATTATCACCACCATCATCATCATCCTCATCACATTCATCACCAGAACATCATTACCACCACCGTCACCTCCATCACCTTCATCACCATCACCACCGCCATCATCATCACCATCACCATTACTCTCATCACTTCCATCACCTCCATCACCATCACCACTGTCATCATCACTATCACCATTATCATATTACCATTGCCTCCATCACATCACCACCCTCATCACATTCATCACCATGTCCATCATCACCACCACCAACATCATTATCACCATCATTCTCATCACCATCATCACTGTCATCACCACCACCATCACCATTATCACCATCACTCTCACCTTCATCACCTTTGTCACCATCACCACTGTCATCACCACCATCACCATTATCACCATCACTCTCACCTTCATCAGCTTCGTCAACTTCATCACCATTGCCACTGTCATTACCACCACCATCACCATCACTGTCATCACCTTCATCACCATCACCACTGTCATTATCACTACCACCATTATCATATTACCATTGTCTCCATCATATCACCACCCTCATCACATTCATCACCATGTCCATCATCACCACCACCAACACCATTATCACCATCACTCTCATCTTCATCACCTCCATCACCTTCATCACCATCACCACCATCATCATTATCACTATCACAATTATCACCACCATCGTCATCATCCTCATCACATTCATCACCAGACCATCATTACCACCACTGTCACCTCCATCACCTTCATCACCATCACCACTGCCATCATCATCACCATCACCATTACCATATCACCTTCATCACCACTGTCATCATCATCACCATCACCATTATCATCATCACGCTCATCACCATCATCATCATCACCCCTGTCATCATCATCACCATCACCACTGTCATCCTCATCACTGTCACCATTACCATATCACCATCACCTTCACCTTCACCATCACCACCTCCACCATCACCACCTCCACCATCACCACCATGACCATCATCACCTCACCACTACCCTCGCCCCCATAACCACAGCAGCAGTAGCAGCAGACATCATAAGAGGAGAAGCAGAGTATTTTGAACAGAAAAAAAGTTTTTGTTTTAGTTACTATTTTATTTGTGGTCTAGTTTGGTAACATGGGGGATGATCTCAGGTGGAGAAAGGTATAGAAAAAGTGTGCACAGGAGCAAGGGTCCTGGTCTGGGACTCTGGGCTAACCTCTGCTCTCTATTCCCAGTGTGGCCCTGGAACACTGACATTCTCACCTGCAAAACTGAACAATGCTGACAGGAAGGGCTTTGTTGGTGGGGACCAGGAGCCCTTCTGCCTTCCCTTGTAACTCTCAGGTGCTATAGAAAGAAAGAAAAACATGACTCTAGGAGATGGTGTCTTGGCGCCGGGCATGGGGACCACCTCTGTCCCTTCTTTGTGGCCTGTGAACAATTTCCCTCTGAGGACACCAGCCTCCCGGGATCTCCCTCTTACAACTAAAAGGCTCTGGAAATAACACAACCTACAAATGGGAAGACTCTGAAAGGCGAAAGAAAGGTAGGCTGCCCAGGGACGTCCTTATTTTCCCCCTGTATATGTCTAACATAGTACTCAGAGTTTCCAGCCCCAAATCTCCAATAGACATAGACAGAAAAAGCTCTGAAAAAGCCTGTTTCCACCAGGAAAGGATGGCTTAACAACAGATTAACTGTTTGGGAATACCCTCCCAGCTCCAGCCAAATGCTGGTGGAAAAACCACACCCCACTTCTGTGGTTTTAGCAGGGAGAGTGGGGAGTTGATCTAACACCATACTACAACTCATTCTGACGCCACCCCCAACATACCCTCACTGCACCCTCATCTCAGCCCCATCAGCTCCCACCCCCACCACCAGCAGCAAGGGCACAGAGCAAGGTGGCATAAGCAGGCCCTGGGTCTTAAGAGCACGGCTTCAGCCCCACCCTGTGTCAGCACATCCCTGCAGAGATGAACCTCTGGCCTCACCCAGCGGGATAAGTCCATGTCAACACATTATCATTAAACCTCTGACATTTAATATGATGGAAAACCCTGGAAAGCAGACAGAGAGATGACACCTCATCTGCAGAGGACCTGAAACCACGGAGGCCAGAGGAACCAGCACATTTTTCAAGTACTAAAAGAAAACAGCTAACTACAAATTCCGGTGAAGATATCCTCCAGGGATGAGGGAGAAATAAAGACATTCTCAGACAGAGGAAGACAAGACTAAGGGAATTCTGCCAGTGATCTCATCCTCATGAAATTGCGGGAGGAAGCTCTATAAACACAACAAAAATAGTAGCAGGGGTGTCTTTAGAAAGGACAAGAGAACGTCGGATTAGGTAAAAGTAGGGGCAAATATGACCGGCTATTCTCATGAGTTTCTTAAATCATATGTGATGGCTGAAGAAAAAATTCCAGCACCATCCTGTGTCGTGCTCAATAGTACATAGAGAAAACAATTCTATTTTAAAAGTGAGGAGGGTGGGCGGCGCCTGTGTCTCAGTGGTTAGGGCGCCGGCCCCATATACTGAGAGTGGCGGGTTCAGGCCCAGCCCCCACCAAACTGCAACAAAAAAAATAGCCGGGCATTGTGGTGGGCACCTGTGATCCCAGCTACTCAGGAGATTGAGGCAGGAGAGTTGCCTAAACCCAGGAGTTGGAGGTTGCTGTGAGCAGTGTGACCTCATGGCACTCTACCGAAGGCAATGAAGTGAGACTCTGTCTCTACAAAAATAAATAAATAAATAAATAAATAAAAAGTGATGAGGGCAAAGGGCCCTAAACAGAGGTGAAACGTCATTATCTGTAGATCATGACGTCATGTAGATGTGCTTTTATGCAGTGTAATGCCCAGGGTGACCACCGTGAGACTTAAACAACACATTCAAACACATGCTGAGTAAATCAAACACAATCCTAGAAACTGTTCAAGTAACTGACAGGGAAAGAGGTAAGAAAAGTGAAACAGAAATGAGAAAAACAAGCAGAAAACAATAAAATGGCAGGCTCAAGATGTGACGTATTAATTACTTTAAATGTAAACAGTCTAAACACACCAATTAAAAGACAAAGATCGATCAAGTAGTTTAAAAAACTGACCCAGCTGTATGCTGTCTTTAAATACGCCACATACTCACTTCAGCCACCACATAAGTAGGTGGAAAGTAAAATGATGGAAGAAGATGCACTTTGCAAAGATTAGGTACCCACATGCAATTGTAGATAAATGGGTTTATTTACTCTGGGATGCATTTCTTGAATAGAGTCCTTCGCTTTTTGCTTTTTCTTCCTTCTTCCCCTCTGTCCTCTCTCCAGCATCACCTCTCATCCTCCCTTCTCCCCTCCAGCCTGCCCTCTAAGCTGTGCCCTTCTGCTCTCTGTGTCCCCAGCTGCAGAAACGCTCGTTTATATTACATTCAAACGCACAGATGCAGACACAGACACAGGAAAGCTCTGGTGCCTTCTTTACCCATCCCAAACTGAGGGAGATCTTTAAAATTTATAAAGACTCCTCTGCATTTTCCATTTCTCTCCCAATATTTTAGGAGAATTCCTCCAAATCAATGCGGAAAAATTCCCTTTATGCATAACTTCTTCGACCATTACTTAATTGATGGCCATTAACTTTGTTTACAATATTTTAACCCCAAACAAAAATGCTCTTGGGAGCAGGAGCCACGGGTTTTGAGAGCCCTAAACAAGTGGTGACTTCTTCTCCCAGCCGCCCCCATCTGCCAAAGACAACAACGGCTCTGCCCTGTTGGGCTGCTTAGCCTCATGAAAGCAAAGTGGGAGCCTACCCCGTAAGGACCCCCGGAGCCTCTGGACAGGGCAGTGCTGCCCTTCCCTTCCCGCTGACACTGCCTCACACCCACCTGAGTGGGTGGAATCAAGCCAGCCTCTGGCCTCTACAGGTGAACACAGCCTCAACTCACACCCTAGGCCCTTCCCTGGAGAAAGGAAGAGGGGGAGGTGTGGACGGAATCAATTATGGATCCACCACCAGCATCAGAAACTTTCTGCTGGCACTGAGAATGAACAGAGCCTGACACGGCCAAATACCACCATTCTGTCTTTTATTGAACATCCTTTTGAAACGGGGGGCGGAGCACACCTCCCACAGCTGCCCTGTGCACAGGGCCCTTCAGAAGCATCTTCTCTGGACCACGGACGTCCCGAACTCCTTGAAGTCTGCAGCAGTGACCCACATCTGCTTGAAGCTGCTCAGAGAGGTGACAATGGAGGCCCCAATCCACGTGGAGAACCACCGGTCGGGAGGAGCCGTGATCTTGATGGGGGTCCCCTTAGCAGCTAGCTGCTCCAGCTCCCTGAGAAGCCGGTCATCGAGCCCCCGGAATAGGGTGGTGCCCCCGGACAACACAATCTCCCCAAAGAGGGTCTTCTGAATGTCAGTATCACACTTGGTGATGCTGCTGGACACCATCTTCGGGAGCCCTGGGTTCTGGATGCCCAGGTGCTCTGGCACGAACAGGGCCTCGGGTGCCTGGTACAGCTGGTCCCCAATGCTGATGACATTCCCATCCGGCAGCTTGTACTCTCTCAGGACCACCTCTGGTCTCTGGCTGAACTCCTTCTCTGGCTCCAAGGTCACGTAGCACAGCTTCTCTTTGATGTCATCCACAAGGCCCTTGTCCAGCAGGCATGGGAAGGTCCCCCCACTGGCCAGGAGGAGCTGGGTGAGGAACTCTGTGATGTCCCTGCCTGCCACGTAGAGCTTGGTGACCGCGTGGGGCAGGGAATAGCCCTCAAAGACAGGAACGGTGCAGGTGACCCCATCCCCACTGTCTACCACCAGGCCTGTGACACAAGCGGAGGCATAGAGGGCCAGCACAGCCTGGTCTGACAGGTAGAAGGCGGGCACATTGAAATTCTCGAACATGAGTTCGGCCATCTTCTCACGGTTCTCCCTCGGGTTCAGGGAAGGCTCAGTCATGAGCACAGGCCGTTCACTGGGCTTCACGCCCAGCTCCCACTCGAACAGGTGTTTCCAGAGCTTTTCCATGTCCTCCCATTCTGTGACCAGCCCGCGCTCGATGGGGTAGTGCAGGTGTAAGACCTCATACTTGTACAGTGCTTCCTCCCCGACAAAGTACTTCTTCTGATTGGCACCTGCCAAGGGCGTCTTGTATTTCGGATGCCCCACAACGGAGCTGATGACGTGACGGGGCCCAATCTCACCAGATAGGCCTGCTTTGCAGAGCCCTGACCCGTTGTCAAAAATCACAGCTGGGGAGTCTAATATGTGTGGATTAAACATGCCTGCAGCATTCTCTTCTGAGCCTCACCGAAATAAAGACAGCCCTCTTGGGCTACTCTGTGACGCGGAAGGCGATTCTGTGGTTCCAGGGCATTTGCAGGCAGGGCTAGCACAGTGCCCAACAGCCCTCCATCCTTAGTCGCCGTCTGCTTCCCTGTCAAATGGCCTGGGCCTGCAAGGCCTTTCAGAGCTGTCCAATAGGTCACAATCCAGCCAAGGCAACAATTGTCCTCAGCAATCATCAGAGGCCCTTAGTGGGTGGGGCTCTGAGCTCCCTACAGGGTGACACGCTATATGGAGGTAGGCACTGAGGCAGTGCTGATAACCCTGAGCCCGAGGCAGAGGCCTAGGCTTAGAAGGGACAGAGACCAGCCTGGGCATGGCTCTGAGATACAGTCTCTGGCCCCTGAGCTGCTGTTTGTGGGATAAGAAAGAATATTCACTTTTGCTAAGGGGAGGAACCAGCCACTGGTGGGAGGGGTGATGCCAGCAGGTCTATCAAATGTTCTTTTGAATGCAGCCTCTTCCAAGAGGCCCTTGGGATTTCCTCTCCCTCCATCCCACTAGTCCCTGGTCTCTGTCCCACAGGGCAGACTCTGGGCAGAGCCCTCCAGGCCTGCTAACTCTTTCTGCAGGTGCATGTCCCTGCTCTGGCTTGAGGTCAGGGCCCCTCACTTCTCTCTGCAGATCCTGCAATGCTGGCAAGAGCAATGTCCAGTGGCCCATAGGATCAAGAGCCTATGAAGACGCGGCCCTATAGTTTCATGTTGGGCAGCCCTGATCAGAGCCTGTGACGCCTCTGTGTGAGTACAGCCTGCCACAAAGCCAAGTCCACTGAGGATGCTCAGAAATGACCAGCTCACAAAGGCCAGAGGCCTGGAGGTGAGACCAGGAAAGAAGGCTCAGGGGCCAGGCGAGGGGCAACCACTGCTATCTGAGAGAGGCTAGGACTGCACATACCAGGCACCCAGACCCTGGTGTGGTCTTCAGCTTGGGAAGAAAGTGGGAGGATCGGGCGCAGGGGCCAGTACTTACTGTTTCCCAGGGGTTGAGGTGCCTGGGAGAGTGTGTGCTTCAGTGGTGGTGTTCCCTCTCCCATCGTGTCCAAAGTCACCCTCCAGCCCAGCTTCCTCCCCACTTTGGAAAGTGTTCCCAGGGCCACCTTCCTCAAAGGGCCCCTCGGCCCCGCTGACCCCTGAGGTGAATGTGGACATGTGGCACAGTCATGTGGCAGACTGTCACAGATGGAGAGTACAGATGTGTGGTGTAGACACAGTGCAGACATGTGATGTAGCAGTAGCCTGGTGCAGGCTTGTGTACCTGTGACACACATGTGGTGCAGATGTGTGGTATCAACAAGTACAGTTGTGCAACACAGACTCATGGTGTAGACAACTGGCATAGACATGTGGTGTAGACTCCTGGTATTGATGTGTGGTATAGACATGTGGCTCTGTGAGCACTGATAAGCCCTCAGTGGCATCAATAAAAACTTGGAGATTTTGGAGGCTTCTTCCCACCAGAAGGAAACCAAGTCAAACGTGGGCCGGGGTCAAGTCTCTTTCAAGTCTTCCTCTCCATGTAGCCTGTGTCCAGCCACTGCACAGCCAGGCTTCTGCCTGCAGCCCCGTGGTGACTCTCTCCAGCCATGAGCTCCCTACCATGGGAGGTGTGGATGGAGGTGTGCTGACCCACGGGCAGGGCTGGGGTGCCCGACTAGGCCTTCTCTGGAAGACCTACCTGCTGACCCAGGCCCTGGGGTGGGAGGCTCCAGCAGAGGCTGCTGACCACAATGAGATTGCCCTTATGGGTTCTGCTGGTGGTCACCAAATGGGGCTCATTCTGGGGGAAAATGGCACATGGACAGACAGGGGGTGGCCTAGGCTCCTGTCTACCTTCGGGGTGGATCCTGGGCTTCAAGGTAAGTTGCTCCCTGATTTCTTCCTTACTCTCCAGGCTGGCCACGCTAACAGTGGAAGGATCCCCTGCCCCGGGAAGGGCTCTCAATGTCCCTGCATCACAGAGCCAGGAGATGTCAGGAGACAGGAGTGGCTGGAGTGAGCCATCCTGCTGTCCTTCACGAAGCCTGGGGTGTTGGGCAGGAATAGCAGCCAGCATGGCCAAGGCAGCTGCCCAAGTGGCTGGCCCCTTGAAGTTCCTGGTCAAGATCTCTGCCATCCTCTCTTAGCTCTGCAGAGGGTCAGGGACCACCTCAGTCACCTGCCATGCTGGGCACCTGGCTCAACACTGGGCCCATGCTGCTAGATGGGTCCAGGAGGGTGATGGGGCCGTCAGGGTCTATATGCGCAGCTGAGGTGGACCCTTTCTGTCCTGTACCCTGCAAGGTGGCTTTGGCCTCGGAAGGGCCCCCATGGCTGTGGTGCCTGAGCAGACTGTGTAGCCTCCCCAGACCCGGCTCTGCCCGACCCAGACCCACCACTGGCTGTCACCGTGGGGGCTGCCAAGGTTTTCAGGTCCAATGTTTAAGGGAGTACATGTCCCTGGTGTGCTGCTGGAGGTGGGGTGACAGAATGTGTGCCCTGGGGTTCCAGCCATTGTGTGCTCACATCACAAAGGCCTGTGGACTAGAATGTTCTCGTGGACTAAAATGAACTCTGGCTGAATCAGGAGGCACGTGCTTTGGTGGTTTCCAGACTTGGGCCCTGGAAGTGGTCCACAGTGAGAGGCAATGGAGCAACTTGAGGTGGGAGGACTCTTGGGTCAAGGCACATGGGTGTGTCCCAGTGGCCCTGGGCTGGCCAAGGTGTGTGGCATTTTCAGGGGGAACTGAGAAGGCAGGAACTGAACAACTGGGACCGTGGGTTCCACGTGGGGTATCATGGGGTATTCCAAGGTTCTGGGCACCCCACTGCTATCACAATGCTCAGTAGCAACATCCCTGGGCAGACAGTCAACTCCCTGTGTGTCACGGAAGAACAGGTGAATACTCTATCTCCACCCTCCCTAGGCCTGGCTTCTCTGTCAGCCTCCAAGCTGGGCCTGGCCAATTCTGTCTGCTGCCACCTGTGCTTGGCTCCCACTTTCCAAATGACAAGCCTGTACCCTCAAATACCCAGCTGACAGAGCTGGGGCATGGGCACGGCAGTGGTCCTTCCCCCTATGTGCTTCCCAGGGCGCCTGTAGCCCTTCGCTCAGGGCCTGGCACCCCCAGCTCCCTCCCCATCCTGACAACTGCAGTCCCGACATTGGAACACCATGTGCCACAAAGGGGGCCCCAGGGAGCAGCCACCACTTTGCTGTTTGTCCTCTTGAGAGAAGCAATGTGCAGGCAGGAATGGGGGCTGAGGCTGGCCCCCTAATTGTTATTTTGGGGTTTGCTATTGGGGCCGAGAGCCCCAGAGCAAGGCCTGGCTCAGAGCCGGGCAGCCCCACTCACTCAGCAGAGGCTGTCCTGGTAAGTGTCTTGCTGGGCTGACGGATTGTCCGCCATGTGCTCAGAACCGGAAGAAACAGGAAGGGCCTTGAAGATACCACCACCAAGAAGGCATGGACATTCTCCGGGCCATTGAGAAAATCGAGTGGGTTTATGAGCCACAGCCTACGTGATGTTGTGTTGGTTTCCAGCTTCCCCGGGGGCAGAAATTCCCCCCTGCGGTTCTCAGATGCCTGGGAACCTCAATGCTCCTTCCAGTCTGATGCGAGACCTATGCTCTGCCTGCCACCGGCTGCCAGCTGCAGAGACTCCTGGACCCTCTGACTACCTGGATCCCACCTCCTAGAGGGCCCCATGTAGTTCACACAGGTTTCCTTGTCACTTGGGGAATGCAGTGGTCCTCTGGACAGAAACACTCGGTAGCAGGGTCAGCTGCTCCTGTGCACAGCACTCCTGGTGACGGTTGTGTTTGCTATTAACACAAGGACATTCTCCTCTCCCAGCTTCAATTAGAAATGGGCAGCCAAGTCTGCCCACCCCCACCCTGCGCTGGCCAAGCCTCATAAATTGCTTGAACAACTTTATGGGCGAGCTGGCTGTAACTCCATCTCCCTCGCAGGGCAGAACTCACCCTCGATGATTCTGGAGGGCCACCGTTTCCATCTTGTGCTCTTGTTTCAGCTTGAGCAGTCGCACCCAGTGGTGGCTTTCTGCTCCCACAGCCCCTCACAAGCTCCCATCCCTATGGAGGGATAAGAAGCCACAGTAGGTGGACAGACACTGGTGCCCTTAGGAAGCTGCTGGGCATCCCTGGGTCTGTGGGGCACTCCCTGCCTCCCACTGGCCCGGCTCACCCGGGCCCTGGGTCCCTGTCTGCCCCAACCTCCCTGGTTCCTCAGTCAATTAGTGACCAGCAGACTGGGCTCATTAGTGCTGGCCAACATCTGGCAAACAGATCCTGCCTTCAGAGGGCCTGTCCCAATTGCTGGCAGCCCACAGGAGCAGAGTGACCCTTCAGATGGCAAGATAAGCATGGTCCTTGCAAGGGTGTGTGTGTCTGTCTGGCTTGTGGGAAGTCCAGGGGCTGTGAGTGGTTGCAGGATGCTCTAGTGATGGCTTCTCTTTCACCTTTCTTCTCAGCCATTCCAAAAGGACCCCACACCACAAGCATCTCCCAGGCAGATTAGTTTTTATGAATCTCTGAGGAGAAATGTGTGTCAGCTCTCATTCACCCACCCATCCATTCCTCCAACCATTCATCCATTCCTCCTCTCATCCATGCATGCATCCATTCCTTCCTCCATCCATCCATCCACCCATCCATTTATCCATGCATCCATCCATCCTCCATCCATCCATGCATCCATCCTTTCCTTCATCCATCTATCCATCCATCCATCCACCCATCCATTCATCCATCCATCCATCATCCATCCATCCATCCATTCCTTCTTCCATCCATCCACCCATTTCTCCATTAATTCCTCTATCCTATCCATCCTTCCATCCTCCATCCATCTATCCATCCATCCATTTATCAATCTATCTATTGACACTTCCCATTATTCCTTGATCACCACATTTTTCCCAAGTGTTTATCCCAGTGCAGAGACTCAACAAATACTTGAATGCAGTATTTTGTGGTTGGCCACAAAAATATTA
>CAUYRH010043310.1:0-18055 GCA_963574655.1 Perodicticus potto | reverse complement strand
GTTTAAGTCCTTTAGCCAGTGAGAGTCAATTTGTGTTGGAGGAGAAAGGTGCGGATCCAATTTCAGTCTTCTACAGGTTGCTAGCCAATTCACCCAGCACCATTTGTTGAATAGAGAATCATTCCCCCCAATTTATATTTTTGATAGGGTTATCAAGGATCAAATGATAAGACCACCTCTTGGTCTTCATTCTGTTCCATACATTTACCTCTCTATTTTTGTGCCAGTACCATGCTGTTTGATCACTATCATTTTATAGGATAGTATGAAGTCTGGAAGCATGATTCCTCCTGATTTGTTTTTATTTCTGAGTAATGTCTTGGCTAGTCAATGTTTTTTCTGTTTCCATATAAAATGAAGTACTAATTTTTCCAGATTTTTAAAGTTTGTCCAAAAAAAAAAAAAAAAAAAAGAATTAGGAATATCATTGAATGGTACTTTATCAAAAAATGTCAATAGAAATTAAAATTTTGGGTGGTGCCTGTGGCTGAAAGGAATAGGGTGCCAGCCCTATATCCTGGAGGTGGCAGGTTCAAACCCAGCCCCAGCCCAAAACAGCAAATAAATAAATAAATAAATAAATAAAAATTAAAATTAAAAATTTCAGTGGCTATTTTGTCATCAACAATCCATTCAACCAGTATTTATTTGTATAGTTTTCACAGACATGGTCTTACTCTATTGCCCAGGCTGGAGTGTATTAGCACAATGAGATTGCTGCAGTCAGTCTATAATTTTGGGCTTAAATGATTTCCCTGTCTCAGGGTCTTGAGGAGCTGGGGCTATCAGCATGCACCTCCAAGCCTAGATAATTTTCCTTATTTTTTAGAGATGAGTCTCATAATGTCTCCCAGGCTAGTCTATTATTCCTAGCCTCATAGGATCCTCCCTCTTCAGCCTCCCGAAGTGCTGGGATTACAAGTATTTGCAACTATGCCCAGCCTCACCCAACTTTTATTTAATGTCTATTATGTGACAGTCTGTAGGGGTTGAATATTTTCCCCTCTAATAATGGAGTAGCAAACCTCCAGCATTCCTCCAGTGATCACAAGTCACTGACACTTAGTAAACAACATGTAGCTGCTAAACATTATTGCAATTTGGAAAGAAATAGGAAAGTATTAATGAAATACATTTATTTTTTAAAAAGTATATTTTGTTAATTGGAAAAATATAGATTTCACACATATTATAAATGGTAAAATAGTAAAAGAAAGAGAACAATCTTAGTATTATTCTTTTTTATTTGACTTCCCTTCAAATTGGCCCAGAATTAATTTAAGGATTTAAAAAATAGGAATACATTGTTTAAATATTATTTCTATTGTTAACTATTGAAAAAAGATACATAATTATAGAGTCACATTCACCACATATTCTAAGGTCTTCATCCATTAAGTCCCAGAGCTTATCTTATGTCTTTTATAGTTTGACAACAGAAAATTCCTCAAGAAGAGGAGAAAGTAAATAAATTAAAATATAATTATAATTGGTTAAGTAGGCAGTCAAGCACATATTATCATAAACAAGAACGTTATTTCCAGGATCACACTGACAACAGTGATTTCCTACTGAAACAATCTGGAAAAATTAGATTTTTATGTAGAGTCATAAAAGTTTTAGAGGTTTGTGTTATTCATTGACTTTGTGCATATAGATATCACGCTATATGCACAAAATTAATGTTCCCAAATTTAATTAGAGGCCTGGTAACTTAAAATTTTCTACATCTTACTATGTATTATTTTAAAATATTATTTTCTAGTATATATTCATCATCACCAAATGCATTGAATACTGGGAGATATTTATTTCCTAAGTAAAAGGAGAAAAATATGGTCTTTTAATGCTCCAGTACTTATTTTGTTAGTTGTTAACCAGAGAAGAAAATATACTAGAAAAAAAAAAGGAAACAAAAAATTCCCTAGCAAATCTAAGGAGAAAACAATACATCAATAATACTTATTCTGTTAGATGGAATTTTCTGATTATCTAAAGCATTCCAGAAGCAAATGGTCAGTTTCTCTAAATTATAGACCTTAAGATAAATCAATTTACATTATATTCCTATAGTAGTGTCCTTTACTCCTGAGTTTCCATGATGCTTATAGGTCCAGGTTGACCTTATGTAAACCTGAAACTTGCCTCCACTATTGTCAAAGTCTCATAGTCTTCTGACACATGATCATTAGATGTCCTGGATTAGATAGCCCCTTGCTATCCAGTGGAGGACTGATTGTTGGATGAATACCAAAAATCATAGCCAGGGGTGTTTAACCTTGTAGCTTCTCTATGGAATGCTGAAGAAAAAAAGAGTCACCTTGAGTCACACATTAAATACACAAACACTAACAAAAGCTGATGAGAAAAAAAATCTGCATAAATTTCATATTTGCCACCAAGATAAGCAAAAAGCTCCTCACTTAATAATACCAATTTTGTAGCAGCCTATTCAGAGAGTCTTTTAAAATCATCCAGCAGGTTCCAAATTTGTGATCATTAATGTAGAAAATATACA
Source organism: Perodicticus potto (assembly GCA_963574655.1). NCBI lineage: Eukaryota > Metazoa > Chordata > Mammalia > Primates > Lorisidae > Perodicticus > Perodicticus potto. The sequence goes on along the minus strand of CAUYRH010043310.1, from coordinate 15,537 downwards.
GATCTAATTAATGAAACATCTTTTTTTTTATTTTGGCCCTTTTTATGATAAAAGAAAAGTGGACAACATAAAACTACTATGGTAATTGACATTTATTTGAGAAACCACTGCATCAATATCTGGTTTGATGGATGCAGTGTCAATTCTCAGAGAGTTCTCCTGGTGCTAATCAGGTATTTTGGTGCTAATTTTATTGTTAATGTGCTTCATTCTTAAAAATAGTTGCTAGCAGGTATGGGTGCTGGCAAAAGACAATAATGACATGAATAAGATGTTGATCCATTTTCTACACACTGTCAAATTTCTGGGCATAGAGTATTTTGTAGTAGTCAGAAATAATCTTTTGTATCTCAGTGGTCTCAGTTATTTCCATTTCATTTCTGATTGAGATTGTTAAAGATTTTACTTTTCTGTTTCTAATTAAATCTGACCAATGGTTTATTTATTTTATTTTTCTTTTTGAAGAACCAACATTTTGTTTCATTAATCTTCTGAATAATTCTTTTGTTTTCAATTTCATTTGTTTCTGATTTCATTTTGGTTATTTCTTCTGCTAGGTTTGGTGTTGGATTGCTCTTCCTTTGCCATTTCTTTAAGATCATTTGTTAGGTTGTTGACATGCTCTTAGTTCTTGCAGAATTTAAAAGATAAATACAAAAGTAGTTATACATTTATGTTGTTCTACACACAATAGGTAAAGATTCAATGTGTGATAACATTACGGCAGTGTGAGGGTACAGAGGTTACTGGAGCAGAGTTTATATGCTTTTGAAGTTTACTTGGTATCGTTATAAATTTAGAATATTGCATATAATCTTTACGGTAACATCAAATAAAATATCCCAAAACTGTACACAAAAGAAATTGAGGAGGGAAACCAAACATTCATTATAAAAAATCAACTAAATGCAATAGAAAATGGTAATGGAAGAAATGAGGAGTAAAAACATATGAGGCATATAGAAAAATAAATACCAAAACATCAGAATTAAGTCCTTCCTTTTTAGCTTTTACTTTAAATGCAAATAATTGAACTCCTCACTCAAAAATCAGAGATTCACATAATGGATACTAAAAACAAGATCCAGCCATATGCAGTTTATAGCAGACTCATTTTAAATTAAAGATACACATAGCCTGAAAGAACGGGAAAAATATCCCGTGCAATAGTAACTAAAGAGAACCTGAGTACTTACATTAATATTAGACAAAATAGACCATAAGTCAAATTAATACAGGAGGTAGAAACATATTTAAATATTGATGAACAAGTCAAATTACCAAGATATAACAATTATAAGCATGTTTGCACTCTTGTACATTGCTGATGGGAATGCAAAACAGTATAACAGCTGTGGAAAACAGTTTGATTGTTGTTTTAAAAGCTATGGAATTACCATATGGCCCAGAAATTTCAGTTTTAAGTATATACCCAGAAGAATTTGAAGCAGGGACTCAAGTAGTTTGTATACTAATGTCTATTGGAGCCTCTAGCATAATAGTTAAAAGTGGAAACAAGTGAAACATCAATCAATACAATGAAATATAATTCAGTAATAAAAAGATATAATATGCTGCCCCTTGATTAAGCATGAAAATGTTTTCAGTGCAATAATCTAGACATAAAAGGGAAGATATTATATTATTAAGTTGTAAGAAATACACAGAATAGGTTATTTGGTAGAGACAAAAATTAGATCAGAGGTCACTAGGTGCTATTGGATGGGAAAAATGTGGATTTATTGCCTAATAGCTATAATTTCTGTTTGGAGTGATAAAAGTGTTTTGAAACCAGACATTAAAGATGGTTTCACAACACTGTGAAAAAAACGATACTGGACTATACATTTAAAATGGTTAAAATGCCAAAATTGTGTGTGTCTAATTGCAATAAGAGAAATACAAAGAGAAAAAGAAAAAGGAAAAGGAAAACATCTTGTTTCATCCTCAGGTTTATTACTAGAAGGCTAGCAACGCCAGAAGCAAGTCTAAATCTTTCCCAACAGCCTTGAAATATCTTAAACCTTGTTTGCCCTCACTTAGGTAATGTGTTCAATTCAGTATCAACCACATTGATCTTGGGTACTAGGAACTCTCACCTGACAACAATGACACTTGTAATCAAATCTCAGGCAGGAAGGGTAGATTCCACTGCCGGCAAATCTTTATTATAAACCTATAATAAAATATTAAACTGCAAATTATAGGAAAATAAATTTTAAGAAATATCAAAAATTGTTATAAGCTTTTAATATGATTGATAGTGATGAGGGCACATGTTCACTTCTCCCTATTTTTTTGAACAATTGCATTTTAAAAATATGCTATGCTTAGTAAATGTGCTGTGTCAATCTCTTAGTTGAAGTAATTTCATAAGGTAGGGATGGTAATATGTTAATTAATAATTTTGTGGTGATTAATAAACTTCCTAGGTTGATTGTATTGCTTAGTTACAGAAACAAGACATTTATTTGTCTTAACTTTTTTAATGCCTCTTGCTGTATGATGCTAGCCTTCAGAGACACATGTCCTTATCACAGTATTGCACTCTCTCTTACCCCTTCGTGTTTAAAGAACTCGGTCTCAGCAGGAGAATGCTGGTTTTCTGGAAAATGTATGCACGAAAAGTCTGTTAAATTTCTAACACTAATTATTACAGTAGTTATTAAGTGAATGTAACCATTCCAGTTAGCATACGGTCGGAAAATCCAGGGCACAAACTACAGCTTCTTAGGGTAATGCATTTGTTTGCAGGATAACGTTTCAGATAATGCACTTACTTCTGTTTTCAGTCCCACGTTGAGACTTTGGAAAGTAAGAATTTTAGATCAAGTTGGAAGAAGAGGATTGTTGGAAGCAAAAATAATGTTGACATCCTCCAGATCATACTTTGTCATAATGTACTAACATTTTGTTCAGGTTAAAGTAAGACTGCTGAGACACTTGACACATTCCAGAAAAGAATTTGCCTCTGGACGTGATGTACTATAAGAATGGCAAAATACATTAGAATATCTTATGTGAAACAAAATTCATAAAAGGTAGATTACGAAGCTGGAACACAGGAAGTTTTGCTCAAGGTGTTCACATATAAATGCCACTGTCAGAAGAATGCAAATGTTAACTTTCAAGGGATAATTTTGAAAATTGTGTGACAACTTTTAGAAGAAAACAATGATTTATCTCACACCAGAGAAGCACAACTTACGACTTGGATATTTTAGGAAGAGAAGTTAAAATATGTTGTTTTTAATTAGTTGCCTGCTTCTCTTTGAAGTATTTGGACCTAAAATATTTCCATTAATAAAATTGCATTAGTGAATTAAATTCTTGAAATGACTTTTGTAAAACCAGTACTTTTTCAAGATTTTTTTTTTTTTGGATGGGGGGGTGGTTAGTCATCCTAACAGTGCTCTAGGAAAATATACAGCTTTAGAATTGCTAATGAAGTCTTCTTGCTACCATATAGCATATTAAAAGAAGTTAGAAATGATTTGGATTCTTAATCATAAAAGCCCTGTAGCTAGAATGATAAGCAATACTTTGAATCATTATGGTGTTTATTTCTATAAACACATTTATTTATTTCATACATATTTAGCCAGCACAATAAGTACCCTTGTGGTATGGAAAATTGAATTCAGCTTAAACTACTTCACTTTTCTCTGGCTTGCATTTATTACCGTTAGATTCCTGGGCATCAGGGCATGGTTTTTAGGCACATAGTTCCATCCTGGGAGAAACTGAGGTATAAAGAGAATATAATTATGGGTCCTACGACTAGGAATAGCCCATGGTGTTTAACTCCTATTCCATGTTCATTCTGCTAGAATGTCTTCAAGCATTTCATTAGCTGGTTGATTTGGGCAATTTCATTATCATTAGGAGCAAAACCAATTCCTCTAGCCCACTGCTATAGGAATAATAAAGCTGGCAACCACAAGCCCAAGGGCATTTTGACAAATACACTTCACACTGGCTTTGTTAGAGTCTATAGTCCTTTGCCTAAATTTTCTGAAATTTTCCCATCCTGTAAAACAAAACCAAATGAAACTAAAACTTTCCTTCAACATTGTTTAGCCTCAAACTACAGTAATAAATAAATTCCCAATGTACAGTTTAAAATACAGTGTATTAATTGAACACCTCAGTTCTAGGGAATCAATTACTTGGGATATTGTGTAAACCTTAAATGATTCCTCCTGAGTTTTGCTTCCTCTATATTGACCTTTTATTCCTCTTCTACTCAGCTTCCCTTTCACTCAAACATCCTGAAGGTTCAGAGGTATGGCCAAATTCATGGATAGATATCCATTTAATTCTAGTTAATCCATAGCTTTATGTTTTCTTCATTTTAATGATTTTTGAATAAATAGTACATAAAGACAATGTATAAATCATATATGAAGAATTAATAAAAACCTATTTATATATATATATATACACAAAAACCTACTGCTGCATCCTTGAAAAAGTACTTTAAATTTTTATGCCTTTCAAATTTATAGGACTGGAGTCATACTAGATATATTAATTAGTGAAACTACATCTAAGTTGATGCCCAGTGCTGTGGTTCTTTTCTTTTCATTGCTATCATCATCCATCATGTAAACACATCAATTATTTTCCAGTTCAGCCCAGAGATGGTTATATAATTTGTGAAGCCCAGTTCCAAATGACAGTATGAAATGAAGCCCCTAGTTCAAATAGTACTAAGAATTTTAAGATGGTGATACCAAAACATTAAACGAAGTGCATGACATTTAAGTGTGGGCCCCTTAGGTCTGAACAAGTCATATGCTCATGAAGCCAACCCTGATTCCATAGTGATTGAAACGTTAATTACCTCTGTTGTTTTTTTTTCTTAATTACCAACGCAGTTGCTGTAAGCATCCTACTAAACTTTTCCTGGAACACAAGTTCAAAACTTTCTCTGGACACTGGAGTCTGCTGTATCAAAGGACAGGCACTTAAAATTTGGTGCTAATGGAAGCTTGTTTATCTAAGGGCATAGTACAGTTACATTTTCAACATAGTAGATGAGATTTCTCTTATTTCACAGACTAACCAACTTAAAGTATACTTAATGACTTACAGTAGTATTTCATTATGATTTAATTTGCATATTAATAAGATATGATTAACCTTCCCTCATAGCATGTTGTGATGCTAACCAGGGTTGGAATTCCATTCACTCAAATAATGTGGAAAAGTTGCCAGCTTCTTACTGAGTGTTTTCTAATCATTGAACATGGTATTTATCTCTATTTTGAATCATTTAACTTTCTTACAAATATATTTTATAACTTTCCGTATAGAATTCTTATAGACATTCTATTAGAATTTTCCCTTAGTACTTGATAACTTTCATTTATGAGTTTTACCTAGTTTTAATACATTTTAGTGTAATGTTTGTCTGAATAACAGTCTGTTAAATAATGTAAAATGAAGATCACTCTACTATTGATTGTTATTTTTAAGAGTAACCTATATTTCCTGTCTCTATATTATGAATCCTGTGTTTACTTAACATCATAATCTCAACTTTTCTTGGTAATCTACTAAAATTTACTTCTGAGAAACCCTTAACTTCTTACTACAAAGCCAGATAAATTAGAATCTTTCAAATGTGGTTCCTCATTCTCCATTTTTCATATTTTCCTTTTTAAAGCTTTACTTTACGATAACATTGCATATTCCTGATTTTTTTTTTCTTTTAAACATTATTCCAGAGAGTCACCTTCCTGATAAAAACATTTAAAGCATTTTTTTCTAACTTTCTGCTTAACGTTTTATTTTTTAACCAAAATAACATTTTATTAGTTGAAATCAGCATTTCCATATCTGTAAATATCATGTCTACTCAATAACTCTTAATTTAAAGTTGAAAGTGTTACTTTTCTTTTTAACCTGGAAATTTCCATTTATTTTTCATATCTATATTTCTTTCCATACCAAACGCTATATAATTCATTGATGACTAAAACAACATATTCCTTTTACATCCCCCATGTAAAAATGTTATGAGTTTTGTCACAAAATGTATCTGCTAATGTACTCAATTGTCAGGAAACAGATCTTTGAGTGGCCCTAGGGCTTAAAGAGGTTTGCTATTATTTTCATGTTTTTGTCACTGGAACTTTATTTACTAACCCTTGAGCTGTGAGTCTCATGGATTTTTTTTTTCTCTGTTCATGAATATTTTTTCAGTACCTTCATAGTAATGCACTTTTAAACAAATTCACATAATTTATTAAAGAGAAAATAAATTCCTCAAAATAATTTCAAATGAGTATGATAATAAAATGTTGTAAACTCTCCTGGTCTCACTTTCTTTCTGAAAGGTAGACTCATTTCTTCTCAGTAATGCAAAGCAGTAACTGGCTTCAAAGTGTTTAGGTTGAATAATAATAGAAAATATGGAAAACTTATTATATTCTGAGGACCTTGTGTGGCATTTGAATGAATTAATTTATTAAATATTCATATAAATTATAATGATTCTCTAGTTATAGAGAGAAAAACTGAGGTTTTGGGAAGCTAGATAATTTATCCAACTTTACTGAAAGTGCTAGAACCACTTGGTTCAGAAGTAAAAAATGCAAAGCCTGTGAATTTAAATAGTCTTCCTTTTGACTCTATTTCCCATATAAAGAAATGAATGATGACAGAAGACTGTAGCTTTGTCTAATTCAAGAAAACAGTGAAAAAGAAATACTGCCCAGACAGCTGTGAAACCAGATTCCCTCAGTGTATGAATCCCAAAAGGACTTACCCAATTCTGATTGAAGTTGCTCTGAGCACAAAAATTCCAGGCCATGAATCTTGATATAATACTCAACTTTGTTTATTTCTAAAACATCTATTCAATATATATATCCCATATGTTTTCCCTCTTGTATCTCAAATCTGTCATATTCTTTTTATTATCATTTCACTAGTGTTCTACTTGGGAATAAGTGACTCATAGGTAGGAAATTTGAATAGCAACCTTCTTCATAATAACTTTATACATTTTTTTCATTGAAAAGTCGAGAATTAGATATTATAGTAGTGACTTAGTATTTGTTCCCCATATAGAATATTCTGTTTATCCTTTAGAGAAGACACATGATAAAGCATGCTTGTTAAAATAAAATAGGTTACCTCAACTTATAATAGAAGATAAATACAGAAAGTTTACATTTCATATATCAAAATATAAAAGGAAATAACAAGGAATATAAAATTGGAAGCATAAAAATGTAATATAGCAAATAAGTTAGTTAAGGTGAGTAATGTAAATTGTTGCTTTTTATTACATCTTAAATATACTATTGTAGGACATTCTACTTACTCCTGTGAGAAAATTGTACTTCTAAGATTTATTGACCTCAAGAATGGTCGTGTGACCTGTTTTGCCATTGAAATATAAGCAAAAGTCATACTTTGAAGTAGAACATTTAAAAGTCAACACATGATTGCCTGTGATTTCTTTCTTCCTCCAAAAATGAAAAATTTTTAAAGAAAGACTGATAAGCATCTTTGATATGGGTGATATAGACAGAACTAGAGTGGCACAATATAGACATGTGACCATGAACCAAAATAAACCACTTTGATTTTTAATGACACAGAGTTTATCTTATCTGGAATGATAGAGTTATCCAGGCATGATGGTAGTCCTAGATGGAGGCTGAGGCAAGATGATCACTTGAGCTCAGGAGTTTGCAGTGGTACCACCACTGTACTATATATAGGCAGAATAACACTCTCAGACTATGTCTCAAAAAAATAAATCAATAAACGAAATGGTCATCACAATTAAGAGTATAAATATTTAGCTTACCTGAGACATATTCTGAAATACATATTGAAAGTGAACCAAAATAGATGCAGAATATACATATGTATCTATTCTTATCAAGATTATGTTATCTTAATATTTTATAGGAAAATGAATATATATGGTCACTTACTCAAGTTGTATTCTACAACTCTAAATGAGAGAATGATAAAAATTTCAGAAGTATCTTAAGTTATATACTCAAAAAGAGATGAGAAAGATAAGTTTAAAAAAACAGGGAAACAACTACATCATTTGAAATGAGAAAATGATTATAAATATATATAAATAATTTTAGTATTATATTTGTGGACAAAAATATTTATTGTTGATGACAATGTTGAATTCCAAAAGTAATTCAAAGAAATCAGCAAGTGAGAAGACATTAAGAAAAATAGAAAAAAAATTAAAAGAAATTGTCAACCAATTTACTCTAAATGGTTTTTATAGGGGAAATTCATGAAACTTTAGTCTTATTTGGTTTTTATATAAAAGATTTAAAACATTGTCAGGTTATAGAAAACATAGATAAATTAAAAGTATGTATGACTTTTCCAATCTATGAAATAAGCCTCTCTCCCTTCCAAAGTAAAAGCAAACACAAAAATACCAAGGTACAGACAGAAATGAACAGATCTGACAGCTGTCAGCTCAGAGCTGGCATAGCAACTGTTAGGTGTTCCACTGAACATGAATAATTTCACAAATTCCAAATATCAGATGAGGTCACTCTATAATCCTGATGGAAAACAAGCAAAATCTCCCTGTAGTCACTTCTGAACACAAACAAAAGCACTGTGCAAGACAAAAAAAAGGCAAATAACCCCTTTCCCAGACTACCATGAGTGATTACTGTTTTTTAACAAATTACAGTCTGAGGCTCACTCTTCTTTCTTTGCATCATCCTAGAAAACAATGACTAATATACTGACCAAGATGACCCTCAGCTTGACAAAAATTTAAACAAGTTTCCTCTTCACCACAGGCCCTTGGCCTTTTTGTTCAGAACAGCTAAGGTAGAAAACTTTCTACTGTATATTTTTTTCTGCCCTTTTGAGATGTAAATATTCCCCCAGCCTCTTGCCAGTGTTACTACCTAGAACTGTCTTTCTTACAGACCTGGGAATAATTGTTTTGATATATAATCATAAAAAATAAAAAAAGGTAGCAGTCCTGTCTCCCACCTTCTCTGTGGGAGAATAGAAGCCTAATTTCTTCAATAAGCTCTAATTAGCAAACACAGATGGCCTAATCACCTTGACCAACCACCTGCAATGTCCTCCAGTAAGTTTAGATGAACATTTGAAAATTCTCTACCTCAGCATTTAAAAACCCTTCTTTTGTTTTCAGTGGCATTGAGTTCTTTCTCTCTCTCGTATTACAAGTCTTAACCCCCTGCTGCAACAGTCTTTGGAAAAATTTTATTTGACTATTTAACTGTGTTTGGTACAAGTTTACTTTTTTGGACAATACCTAATAGAATTACCAGTGTTTCTTAATGGTCCTCAATCCCAAAGTAAACTGGCTCATTGAACCATCCCCTAATCTTCTAAAACAACCCCAGATCCTAAATAAATACTAATACCTGCTAATTTCCTCTTACTAAGATTTCCACTATTCATTTTAATGTCTAGTTTTGTTAGTACCGCAATGTTCTTCTGTTAAACTTGACTAGTAAACATGAGTATGACTAACATCACCTATAATATAGGGGACCAAATTCCAAATGGGTTAAAAAATATGAATCCGCTGTTTTCAAAAAATACTGCACCACAACAAGCTATAATTTTGGGGGGAATGAAAGGATGGTTATTGACTAAGTTATGTCAAAAAGTAATACAAATGCAAATTTTTACCACCAAAGATTCTCAAGACTCTCAAATTTCTTTAAATCACTATATTAATACAAAATTAAATATTGCATATGCACACCCAGAATTGGAAAATAAGGTAAAATGAGTCTATAATCTTGTTAAGTATGTTAAATCTTGTTATTACAAGAAGATGCCTTTTAAGTTGAGACTTGAAAGACCAGCAGAAATTAAACAAGGCAAGATTTAAGACTTTTATGAAACTTAAGTAAAAGCTTAATGAATTGGGGCATAATGTTTGAATAGTGCAGGTTCAGGGAAAGTGAACATGTGAATTCCATTAAATATTTAAAGATAAAATAATAACATTCCTTTACCACTGCTTTCAGAAAATAAAGGTGAAGATACACTTCAGATCTCATTATTACCCTTGTACCAAAGCCAAATATGGACAACACAGAGCATCAATATTCTTCATGAACATAAACATTAATATATTAGCAAACCAAATTCAGCACCATATAAAAATAATTATATGTCAAGACCAAGTGAAATGTATTCAAGCAATACAGACTGTTTTACAATCTGAGAATCAATGATCATCCTCTGTCTTTTTTTGGAGGAATCTGTTTGCTCAGAGTTGAAGAATCCAGCTCTTAAGACTAGAAGCAGATGTAGAAATATTCTCTGCTCCTCACAGAGCCTTTTCCTCCTTCCACTAAAAAAAGGCCTGCCTCTCTCCACCGTTTCTTCTGTCTGCTCAATGAGCTAGCTCCCTTCTCCCTGAGAAGGTTTTATATGAGAAAAAGTAAGACGATATCAGTGAGTGCACTTCTGATCATTGGGAACTTGTTGCTCACTCTTCAGGCAGCCTTTTAGTAGCTGCTTCTAGTAAAGTGGGCTTTATGGGCATGCACATGGCCAGAGGTTCAGGAGGGTCTGTGACTTATTTAACACTTTGCCATTAAAATCTGGAAATTATGAATAACTTTATCCTTGCACTTGGATTTGTAGATGAAGTTCCAAGGGATAATGGATAATGCATGTTTGTAGACGAGAGAGCCACATCATGCGTGCTTGGCATCATTCACTGCCACCACTCACTACACAGTTTTCGATTGCCCATAGGCACAGAATTCCAGTGGAATCACAATGCATGAGAGTGCAGTGAGACTCAGAAGGAGAACTGTACAAAGTAAGGGAGCTATGTATGAACAAATAGAGGAGAATGCTGACAACCCCACAACCTGGAAAGACCAATTTTTCTATTCGAACTAGAACTTGGAAGAAAGAAAGCAAAAGTATTCTAAGATACACTATTAAGAAATCATATCATAAATTTCCTTGTTTATGTTACTTTCCTGCAACATAACATTTCATACATTTCAATAATTTACACTAAAAATGATGAAACAGGAGGAAAGGAAAAAAGTAAGGAGTTCTTTCCTTTTGTTCTTTCCAATTTCATCAGTAAGCTAGAGCATCAGCAGTGTTTTCACAGATCAAAAGCAAAGGACAGTCTGGGTACTTCCATGCACCGTTTATACTTTTCTGGTAACAACAAAATACATATGCTTGTCTCAGCTACTAAATGCAAATATTAGTTTCAGTAATTCCACAAACAAGATAAATCATTTGTATTTAAGGCTGGCTTTATATAATGTAAAGCTGAATACTAAACGTCATACTGATAAAATGAAATTTTTTTCTTTACTTAGAAGAACATTAATTAGCAAATAAAAGCTTACAAGTTTAGAGGTTGTGGCAAAAGGGAAAAAAGTTTAATATTTTAATGCCCTATTGCCACATTTTACCATGCACTATTTAAAAAATCCATTACTTTTATTTTGCATTGGGCTCTGCAAATTATCAATATATAGCCAGTTCTAATGACTGCAAGATTTTTACCCAACTGGCTATTTGGAGAAGGTTGGAGATTTAAAAATTCCATGTTGGCTACAATTTAGACTATTCAGATGATAGGTAAATTAAAAACCTTGGCTTTTTCACTATCCAATTCCTCCACATAACAAGAACGCATGTGTACTCCCAAATCCACTTAAATCAAAAATAAAAAATGAAATCTACCTTGCTTATATGCTGTACTTCTCACTGTTTTACCTGAACCATTAAACACAGTATTTGTACCATATTTGAGCTGATTATAAGAGCATTTAATTGCCTTCAATTTGAAAAGCAAAACCCTGGGATGCAAACATTGTTAATCAGAAACTATCTTGTACTGGCAACAAAGCCTATCATTATTGTGAAGTTAAGACATTTGAGAGCAGCCTTCTAGTTTATCTTAACATAACTGTTTCTTACTCACTCCCTCCTTTTGTAGTTATTCTGTGATTCGTATCCTTAGCAGGTTTTCATTGACCAAATATAACAATATAGTTCCTCCTCAGGATCTATGGGAGGGCGAGTCCAGAATCCCCACAGATAACAAAAACTATAGATTCTGAAATCTCTTAGGTTAGGTTATGCTGTTAGTTGAAATGACCAGGGTGGACGGTGGGTGCAATTAAGCTATTTTGGACTAGTTTTGGTGAAACTGACCTGGGATGTTGTGGAAATGGGGCTAATTGCTTATCCAGACTTTGCAGGCGCAAAATCTTACAAGTGGGTTGTTTTGGGGAACTGGTTACTTCGGGGGACTGATTCATGTCCTTGCGACTTTCTGATGTGGACAGATAGATACAAACTATTATGGGAACATATTTATGGAAAATGAGTTGACCAAGCTCAGGGGTAATTTCTAGGAAGTTTGAAAAAAGTTGCGTATATCATCCAGCACTGTGCTATCCATAATGCTTACAGTCTCTAGGATGAGGCCCAGTTCACTCTCCAAACCATTAAAATAAACTTTTTGTTGCTTGCTAAAACTTTACTTTCTCTTGCTCTCTTTAATTATTTCAGTAACTAATTTGAGCCATTACCACATCACTCTAACACTTACATCAAATGGAATAATATTTGCATGTAATCTATGCATATCTTATATACTTTAAATATATATACTTTAAATCTTCTCCAAATTTCTTATAATACCTAATACAATATAAATGCTATGTAAATAGTTGTTATATTGGATTGTTTTTAGTTGTATTATTTTTTGTTGTCATAATGTTATTTTTTCTGTTTTTTCCCCAAGTATTTTTGATATGCCATTCGTTGGGTTTATAGATGTGTAGCTCACAGAAGGCCAGCTACAGTTTAATGATAACTTGAGTTCTTTTCATTTACTGTACTTTATAAGTAATTTTTCTCCACCCTGACTGGTACTAAATCATAGATAACAAATAAGTAAAGACAAAATAAGCAAATAATAACAAACACATTATCAAAATTAATTGAATTTATTAAAAAAGTATATACATCTATATCCACTTATAAAAGTAGAAAAACACCATATGAGAATAAAATATCAAATGGAGATTTAGGCAAAGATGCTAGAATATCTGCTACTTTAAATAGATAACTATAAGAAGAAATAATGACTTGGGGCAGCGCTTGTGGTTCAAGGAGTAGGGTGCTGGTCCCATATACCAAAGGTGGTGGGTTCAAGCCTGGCCCCGGCCAAAAACTGCAATAACAACAACAAAAAAGAAGAAGAAGAAGAAGAAATAATGACTGAAAGATAACAATATACTGAGATATTAAAAACAATTATATATACAAAATGCACCTTCAATTTAAGGTATTAGAGCATTGATAGAAGTTTCAAAGGGAAAATTTGACCATTAGGGGTAAAGGTACTTGAGTCATAGAACATTTGTCTTGTAATCAAAAAATAAAAAAATTAAAAAACAAACCGTACAAGCATATAGCTAAACAGCATAATGATTTAAGGGGCTATGAAGAGTTATGGATATAGAAATAAAATCTATCATGAAAAGTAAATAAATCAAGGCAGTGCCTGTGGCTCATTCAGTAGGGCACTGGCCCCATATACCAAGGGTGATGGGTTCAAACCCGGCTCCAGTCAAACTGCAGTAAAAAACAGCTGGGTGTTGTGGTGGGTGCCTGTAATCCTAGCTACTCGGGAGGCTGAGGCAAGAGAATCACCTAAGCCCAAGAGCTAGAGGTTGCAGTGAGTTGTGACACCATAGCACTATACCCAGGGTGACAAATTGACACTCTGTCTCCAAAAATAAATAAATAAATAAATAAATAAATAAATAAATAAATAAATCATAGTGTTAGGTGTTAGGATTGATTTGATGATTTAGGGTATCATTCTAAACAAAATGTAGGATTAATTTTTATAGATCTGTGAAATATGTTGTTGGTATTTTGAAAGGGATTGCATTGAATCTGTAAATCACTTTTAGTATGGACATTTTAACTATCTTGATTTTACTGACTCAAGGGCAGTATATATTTCTCCATTTGTTGTTTCATCCACATTTTCTTTCTTCAATGTTTCTAATTCACTACATAAAGAGTTTTCATCGTATTGGTTAAGTATATTCCTAGATATTTTATTTTCTTTGTAGTTATTGTGAATAGTATTAAACCTTAGATTTGACTCTCAACTTGACTGTTATTAGTATATGGAAATGCTTTTGATCTGTGTATGTTATTTTAGATCCTGAGACTCCTAACCTTATTTATTGTTTTCAGGAGTCTTTGGGACTTTCTATATATAAAAACATTTCTTTAGCAAAAAGCTATATTATGACCTCCTTCTCCATACTTGGATGCCCTTTATTTCCTTCTTTTACCTCATTGTTCTGGCTGGGACTTCCAGTATGATGTTGAATAAAAGTGGTGACAGTAGGAACCCTTCAGGGGAATGCTTTCAACTTTTCCCCATTCAGTATGATGTTGGCTGTGTGTTTGCAATATATGGCTTTTATAATTTTGAGAGTGTTCTTACCTATGCCTCGTTAAGTGTTTTTATCATGAAGACTCAATGCTGAATTTTGCCAATAATGAAATTAAGATGAAAAATCAAAATATTTCTTGAACTGAATGATAAAAGGAATCCAAGCTATCAATGTTTATGGAATGTTAGCAAAGGCTTACCTAGGGGAAAAATTCATAGCCTTAAATGCTCACATCAAAAAGGTTATTAATAACCTAGTAACACGTCTTAAGGAACTAGAAAGAGAAGAGCAAACCAAACCCAAAGAGTGCAGAAGAAAACAAGTAACAAAAATAAGAGGAGAACTAAATGAAAAGAAAAACAAAAATATACACAAAGGGTCAGGGAAATAAAAAGTTGAATCTTTGAAAAGATAAACAAACTTGATGGACATGTCGCTAATTATTTTCTCTTTTTTTTTCTCTCCAAAACACACTTTCTGAAAAATAAACCTCTCTCACTGGGTTTATTAGCATCACTTCAATAACAAAGAACTCCAAATTTTCAACAGAAAGCATTTTTTTCTCACCTACTTTACATGTGAACATTCTGAGTCAGCTACTATATCTTTACTAAAGAATAAAGTAACTTAATCATTCACATCATAATGTGATATAAAATAAAAACAAATGCACATTTTATTTAAATATGTGTTGTATACAAAATATAAATCATGAGCATCCAGGTTTGCATGCAAATTAACATGTTCAGATAGTTCAATATTTCCTGTTTTTTTTTTTTTTTTGAAAAGTTAAAAATTCCTTAATTTTTTATTCCTGGTACCACTACCACAATTTACAGGGTAATATACCTGATGTAATGAAAAGAAAAAGAAAAAGACAAAGCTACAACAGATAAAAGACCTCAGGAACGTACATCTAATTGACACTACATTGCATTAATCAATAGCTGCACTTTTTGCAAACTGTGGCTATGACAGTCCTGAACAAGAAGGGTTTCCTGTTTAAGCTGCAGTAACTTTTCTGACTATGGATCATCGTTCCTTCTGTGGCAGATTTTTACAGTTC
>CAUYRH010043309.1:0-19383 GCA_963574655.1 Perodicticus potto | reverse complement strand
GAAACACATTTGCATGAGCAGCCCCTCCTGTGCAGAGGGTGGGGAGAAAAGGGGACCTGGGGCAGCCCAGCCCCACTGTGTGGACCAGGGCTGTGTCCACCATGGCCTGGGCTTCTGTCCTCCTCGTGTTCCTCTTTCACTGCTCAGGTAGGGACAGGCCTCAGAAGCCAAGAACAGCCCATACCCTGACTTGGGATCCTCTGGCAAAGATTTCTGAGACGTGTGACCTTTGATTCTGCCCCAGTAAGAACTTGCGTCTGTGTTTGCAGGTTCCCTCTCCCAGCCTGTGCTGACTCAGCCGCCCTCCCTCTCTGCATCCCTGGGAGCATCAGCCAGACTCACCTGCACCCTGAGCAGTGACATCAGTGTTGGTGGAAAAAGTGTAGTCTGGTACCAGCAGAATCCAGGGAGCCCTCCCAGGTATCTCCTGAGATTCAAGTCAGACTCAGATAAGAACCAGGGCTCCGGAGTCCCCAGCCGCTTCTCTGGATCCAAAGATGCCTCGGCCAATGCAGGGATCCTGCACATCTCTGGGCTGCAGGCTGAGGACGAGGCTGACTATTACTGTCTGATTTTACACTACAGTGCTCGTCACGGTGACACAGGGAGATGAGGAAGTGGGACAAAAACTGGTTGTTATGCTTACTCTTTATATTAAAACTCATCTGTACTTGTAACTGAATATATCAGAATTTTTAATAGATTTTTTTTTTACCAAATATTTTGAAGACTGACAGCAATCAAAGTCAAGCCAACTGTTGAACCCACACAGTCACAAGGAAAAGAATATTATTTTCTGCCAAATCACACCTGTATCTACAATTCAGTCATACCCAGAGGGCAGCCTGTAGGAAGAGTTTTTTTTTTTCATTTAGCAGGTGAGCGGCCCGTTCTCTTCTCTCCAGCCATCCTTCTAGCTCCAAAAATCCAATTTTGCCCCAAGAAGACTCCCTCCCCTCCTTCCAGTGCCCACCCCATAGTCCCAGGGTTAGCCTGCCCCATTACACTCTGGGACACGCGATACAAACGACAAGAGTCCACGTGGATTAGTAAAAAGCGACTATTACCGCGAGGTGTGGGACATGGAGATTCATGTCCTTCATCACTGTACAAATCAATGGAAAGGGCATGAGAATCGTGTTCCTCATTCCCATGCTCACTTTAGACGGGTGTTTTTCATGTCTGCTTGGCTTGTGTGACACAAAAATTTGAACCCCTCCTCATCCCAAATTACACCTTCCCACCTGTTCTCAAAGCTAATAAAGTATGTGATATATAGAAAGTTTAGATTAAAACATAGTATGTAAAGGGACAAACATAAGCTGTTTTGATAACAGTCTTACTTCTGCGTGTAATTAGTCACTGTGGAAGTGTTTTCCAGGTCAGTGTCCATATAATTGAATTTCTGTTAAATTCAGCAATAAATGACCTTAAAATAGTCAGTTGTGCATATCAGATTTGTCCCTCATTTTGTTGTTAAACACAGAAAATGCATGATGATCCTTTTGCACACCAATTTTGACTCTTTTAAACTATATATTTCTCTTTAGCATATGTCTGACCAGTGGTTTTTCAAGGTAGATTTTTTTTTTTGCAGTTTTTGCCTGGGACTGGGTTTGAACCATTGAGCCACAGGCACCGCCTCCGACCAGTGGTTTTTATGATTGAAGATGAGTTTTAAGTTGTTATCATTTCAATTAAAGTTTTAGAAAAAATGAAAAATTTATGATTGCTTTTTATTTTATTTTATTTTTATCAAATTTCCATTGTTGTTGGTGTCCTGATTGGACAAGTGATGTTTCAAGTAAACATTCCTTTGGTCGGCCACCTGTCAGCTTGGGTGGTCACTGTATGATGTGACTGTCATTCATGTGTTCCTTAAAATGATCCACATGACCCTTTCTTCAAAGCAAGAAGGTTGGAGAGCTGTCTACTCTTGACATGCTTTAGACAAACACAGAATATTCTCATGGAAGTAGATATCATATTCATCTCCTCACTGGAAGGGTTGTGTCATTTCTTCACTCACTCACCCCTTACGACATCCCTCATCTAGTTTTAGGACATGTCCATGGGCCTAGTCACAGAAATTGGAGCCTAGAGATGGATTCGATCCTCTCTTTCAACCACACAGTAGACTTCAGTTCACGGAAGCTGAAGAACGAAACACTCCACACCCACCCAGACCCACTGTCTCCTTGCTCTGTGTGGCTGTCCCGTCCCATCAGGCCCACAGTGTCCCTCCTCGTGTGAGTTCTGCCCTGAGAACCATCTCTCCTGAGTGAGTGCCGTCCAGAGAAGACGGAGCCCAATGCTTCTCTCTCTCTCTTCACACGCACACTCCTGTGTTAAATAGAAGATCTGATAATTAAGTTTTCCATCTCATCCTAGAACAAGTGTGACATGCCTCATTGCTGAATATCACTACAGAAAAATCACTATGGTCACCTTCAAAATACTCCCCTTGGGAAGCTGTGTACCGATAACAGCACCTAGACAGTGATTTTCAGCTGGTGCTGTGGCACACTGGTGTCCTGTGATCGGATCTTAGGTGGGGCTTGGAAATTTTTAAAGATTTCTTTCTTCCTTTCTTTCTTTCTTTCTTTCTTTCTTTCTTTCTTTCTTTCTTTCTTTCTTTCTTTCTTTCTTTCTTTCTTTCTTTCTTTCTTTCTTTCTCTCTTTCTCTCTTTCTCTCTTTCTCTCTCTCTCTCTCTCTTTCTTTCTTTCTTTCTTTTGTGTGTGTGAGACAGTCTCACTTTGTCACCCTTAGGAGAGTGCTGTGACGTCATAGCTCACAGTAACCTCAAACTCCTGGGCTGAAGTGATCCTTCTTGTCTTAGCCTCCCGAGTAGCTGGGACTACAGGAACCTGCCACAATGCCTGGCTATTTTTAGAGATGGGGTCTCTCTCTTGATCAGGCTGGTCTCTAACGCCTGAGCTCAGGGATCCACACACTTTGGCCTCCCAAAATTCTAGGATTACAGGCATGATCCACCACATTTGGCTAACATACTGTATATTAATTTCTTTATTCAGTATATAAACACAAATAAGCTTCTAAAGATAGAAATAACAACTGTCTATATTTGTTTATCATCTATCATTTGCCAGAGAATGTACTAGAATGGGTATACTTTTAAGCTGTTACATTTGTGGTAATTTTATAGAATACCATACAAGGTTAATAATCACATGTATAGTAGGTATTCCTATTTTGTGGATAAGGAACCTAAGGCATCAAGACATTAAGTCATTTTTCCAGTTTGGCACAAGGTAGGAAGTCACAGAGATTCTGTACTTACAGACTAGATTTGATGCTTGTACTAACCCTTCTGTAAACTCTCTTTTCTGGGGCAGTGGGGCGGGTGCTGCATGTTTATTTGGAAAGGCTCATTCAGAGTGGTTTGCTATGCCATAAATGGATCTGAATTTCTAAGACGATACTCTGATATTCAGATCACTGAAACAAGTTAAATTACATCAAGGAAAAGGAAATGTTGAGATACATATATCAATTTCCCTTCATGTTGAAGATTGATAAATTGTCACTATATTTTATTTTTTAAAAATTGCTTTAAAAATATTGTATATGGTCTGCCTTATTTTAAGGTAATTTCCTTGGAGCCCATGGTTATCATTGTTTTAAAGTGAGACAAGCTATAAACAAAATGAACTAATCCTGCCATTTAGAACATCATGAAGTAGAGAAACGTAAGCCTTCTGACTTATTGTAAATTTTTAAATATAAGGAAAAAGTATAGGAATCAGAAATTCAGAATATGACAATACAATGATTAGAAATAGTTTATAATGTTATAAAATAAAACATGGTTTTTTCCTTTCTAGAATTTTTTAATATTAACAACATAATCAAGGTAAGCTATATTATGAAGTTGGAATCAATTCTGGGGGTTGTAAGATTTTTGCTAGATTAAGAACCATGTAAATGTAATATTTAACCTCGAGGGAACGGAGCTAGAAAAATGGAACTACGCAAGAGCTAATGGAACTAGAAACTATTATAATTTGCAATAACTCACCATATGGTTGTCTAGTTAAAACTGCTTTGTTATTAACCACAAGAGTGTGCACAGGAAGTTGCATATTCTATCCTATTAACATCTGGTTACTTACAGGTTAATCAAAAGTTGGATAGAATTTTCTGGAGAGTCCTCATCCTCAATGCACTACCTATGCTTGTGTTTACTGAGACCCACAATAACTACTTTTCTTTCTCTGGTGTATAAAAAGCATCCCTTGGATGCTGTTCATATATTTTATAAAAGGGGTTTTATCCAAAACTTCCTAAGCCTGGGAAATTGTAAACCAACTAATCATAGTGTATGTTCAATATTTAAATGTTAATGCAAAATCTAAAGGAAATTACAAGAGTTTGTAATTAGAGCCAAATGTTGACAATACATCAAAAACCTAAAATAAAACTTACTACCAATAGCTACTTATTTAAAGAATTATTATGCTTCCTGTTTACATTTTTGGGGAGAAAGATCAGTGCTATTGACTTTGGAGTTTGTACTCAGCTATATGTTACTGAAATAGATATAAGCACAAATTAAAATAAAATATTCAAACCAGATGATGTAGTCTGTTTTTCTGATGTAATTAATAAGTTCTATTTTTATTTAAAATACTTACTCTAAGATTATGGGAAAGTACATGATAATAGAAACTTACTGAATTTAGGAAAAATAATATTATGGAATATTTCATAAATTTTAACTTTGTTTTTCAGGATGCAACTAACAATTTCACTTTGACAGCTTTACAAACTAGTGAGCGTTTAGCATTTATAAAGACTAGTCCATGAATAACATGAAATATTATTGTTATTTAACTTGGGAGAAGTTACTCATATAAACCAAACTAAATAGTATAGACATGTTTTAAAGAAAATTTTACTCCTCTTAATTATAATTATTGATCAGTAGTTGCACAAACTATTATGAAGTCAATAGTAGAGGTTATAAGGCTGTACAGAAAGATATTAATATTTTTGAGAAATACATTTTAAAAGTATATATGTTAATTACTGAAAGTAAATAATAAAATAATAATTATGTGAGAAAGGTGAAATGGATTAATCTTTGTCCTGGAGTAATAGTTCTAAATCGTATATGTGAATTTCTCTACAAGGGAGTAGAATTCTAGTTTATCTTACTCGTTGCTGAGCACTAAACTGAATTAAAGCATATGCGGTGAATTTCCTCCGACTGAAAACGTAAGCTTTGTTTATTATTTTCATTGTAGAATTTTCAAAACCTCGGAAGTATTCCTTCTGTCTTATGGAGATGACTTCTTTCCTTAAACCACATGAACAATCCTCAGCTCGCTTCCACCTTTTCTTCTGAAGCTTCCTAACCTTTCTCAGCCTTCACATAATTGAAGAGAGTAAGGACTTTGCTCTGGTTTAGGCTTTGGCTTACCGGGTGTCATGGCCGGTTTTCTCTTTTATCTAAATGCTTACAACTTTCTCTGGATCAGCAGTGAGGCTGTTTAGCTTTTTTATAATTTGTGCATTCACTTAAGCAGTGCTTTTAATTTCCTTCAAGAATTTTTCCTTTGCATTCACACCATGGCTAACTGGTGCAAGAGGCCTAGATTTCTAATGCTCTTGGCTTTTAACATGCCTTTCTCGCTAAGTTGAATCATTTTGGGTTTTGATTTAAAGTGAGAGATGTGTAACTCTTTCTTACACTGGAACACATAAAGGCCATTATAGGATTGTAAATTGGCCGAATTTTAATATTGTTTTGTCTTAGAGAATAGACAGGCGTGAGTAGAGGGAAAGATAGGAGGGAGCAGCTGGTCGGCAGTGTAGTCAGAACACACACATTTATTTAATGTTTTCCATTTTACATGGCATAGTTCATAGTGCCTGAAAGCATTTGCAATAGTAACATCAAAAGTTTCTAATCGCAGGTCACTATAATAAATAGAATAATAATAATGAAAAGGTTGAAATATTGCAAGAATTACTTAAATCTGACATACAGACACAAAGTGAGGACATGCTGTTGAAAAGACAAAATCCACAGACTTGCTCCAAGCAGAGTTGCCAAAAAACTTCAAGCAGTAAAAAGTGCAAAATATGTGAAGCACAGTAAAGTCAAGTGCAATAAAGTGAGCCATGCCTGTGTATATAACCCTATACATATATTGCATATTATAAATGTATTTTAAAAACTTGTATGTTCTGAATAGTTTCAGAAACTTTCCATTGAGCCCTATTTATTATTGGTTCCACATAATCACTGATGGTGCTGTATAAGATCAGATTTACCCCTTTGCCTCTTTTTAGATCTACCCTTTTCTGCTTCAGTTTGTTACATTTCTGATTTATTATTTTTACATTTGTTTTTCCAGTTCTTCAATTCTTTTGAAAGCTTCCATAGCCAGGCAATACAAGTTTAGCCAAAAATTAAGCAGATCCTATTCTGTTCCATTATCCTGCGCTAAATCTATCCAATCATCAGTGAGGCTTT
Source organism: Perodicticus potto (assembly GCA_963574655.1). NCBI lineage: Eukaryota > Metazoa > Chordata > Mammalia > Primates > Lorisidae > Perodicticus > Perodicticus potto. The sequence continues at coordinate 12,880 of CAUYRH010043309.1, read as the reverse complement.
TCAGAAAAGTCCCACCTAAATCAACATTAACCTAGATTAACACTGAGTAGTTTTTATTTTATTATTTGTTTTAATATTCTTAAGCTGAATGTGACAACTGATAACTCATTTCTAATTATATTCCTTTGATTTTTAATCAGTTTAACCTTTTCCCCACTTATTTTGTCCACTTTTTTTTTTAATGTAGAGATTCTTTCATCTCCTTTGCTACTTTCGTTCTGTGGTATTGATATGATTTTCTTGGTTTGCAAATTCTCTTTAAAGTATAAGGAGATACCCCATTATCTGTCATGGATTCTATATACTTTTTTCTTTAAATTATGTTTATATTTAAGCATATAAATAAATTATATCATTTTAAAATTTATAACTACTGCGTTTCAAGTTACCATTTTTTAAAATAGAAAGCCACTACAAAAATCACAATTATTTTATAAAAGTTCCTGGGAGAATACTTTCATTGAATGGTTAGTTGAATATACAATTGCAGGACCATGGATACAAAATCAACTTTATTTATCTATGTGCTCTCTCCTACATTATACATAAAAGAATTTTTGATTCAACTAAATTTACACCATATGTATGATCAAGTCAGCTAAATAATTCCCTTTCAGTTATTTCTTATCTTTAGAGTATCTATCACTAATTTTGTATAGTTACAGTACTCATCCAAAAATCACTTGAACTCATTCTTTTCCTTGTGTATGTTATTAATTTGAAATAAAGTTAGGCTTATTTTGTTTTGGTACAATTTGGAGTCGACAGTTTTATCATTTGTGAGTTTGTTTTGTTTTTAAATATGTGAAATATTAACATAGTTCAAAAGTCAATGATATATAAAAAGTTATAGAGTAGTCCGCCCTTATCCTGGGGGATAAGTTCTACAACCCCCAGTGGATACCGAAAATGGAGATAGTATTGACCCCAATTGCCATCAATCAGAACACTTTCTATTCTTGTTTATCACTCACAAGTGTAATATCTCTTCTATCTTAGGTAACCACTAATTGTGTACTGTTGCTGTAACTTCTGCAGTGTGAGGTGCGACAGGAAAAGTAGCATAAATTTCTTTTTTATTCTCCACAATTTCACAGGTAAAAGATTTGTTCTCTCCTTAGATCTTAGCAACCACAGCATATATTTTTTTCTGTTTGTATTAAGTCAAGCACTTTTATCTTTTCAATTAATTGATGTACTTTAAAGCTTCTCTGGCCCATCACTGGTCTTGCACTTAGAAACCATTATTATTAAGTAAAATAAAGGTTATTTGACCACAAACATTCCCACGTGACAATGGATCTGACAACTGGGAAGGCTAGTAAGTGACTAAAGGCACTTGGAGATGCTGGACACAGGGATGATGTATGTCCTTGGCTGGGGCAGCATAGGACAGGCCGGGCCAGTGCAAGATTCCAAGTTGTGTTAAGGACAACAAACAATGTAACACTTTTGAATTGTTTATTTCTGGAATTTTCCATTTGATATTTTCAGACCACGGTTAAATATGGATAACTGAAACTGGGGAAAGCAAAACCATCAGCAAATTCTCACTCTCCACACTATCTGATTAACGTTATTCCCTCTCACTCTCTTGGGGGCATTATTTCCAGGATTCTTATTTATTTGTGTAGGTTTCTTTTCACAAAATAGCAAGTACAAATATTGCTTTTTTATTTTGTTTTATTATAAAATGATGGAGTATTATTAGAACCTTATCTTTTTTCACCAAACAATATAACTTAGAATCCAACTCATAGCAGTTTGTAGAGATTTTGTGTGTTTATTTATTTGTTTATGCTTCCACAGAAATCGGGTGTATTCACTTGTTTCCAATAATTGTTATGGAAAATAATACCTTTGTGAATAAATTTATTCACATCATATGTAATATTCGTGAAGTTGTATCTTTGTCTTAGTCCATTTGAGTTGCTATAGAGGAATACCTGAGTAGAGGTAATTTATTACATAAAAAAAGAGGTTTATTTGGCTCATGGTTCTGCAAGCTACAAGAAGAATGGTGTCAGCTTCTGCTACTGATGCTCAGGAAGTTTCCACTCATGGGGGAAAGAGGTAGAGGAACTGAGGTGTGTAGCAGTCACATGGTAAAAGAGGAGAAGCAAGGAAGAGAAGGGGAGAGGTTCCAGACTCATATTTTAATAATCTGTTCTCATAGTAACTAACAGAATGAGCCCTGATTCATTAGCAAGAGGATGGCACCAAGGCATTCATGAGGAATCCGCCTCTATGACCCAAATGCCTCCCACCAGGCTTCACATTCAACATGAGATTTGGAGGGGACAAATGTACTAACCATATCAATCTTTGGGACAAATCACTAGTTGTATATTCAGTTAAAACCTAAAAGTAGGACCGTACCATTTAACACTCTCACAAGCATTATAAGAGAGTGTGTGTTTCCTCACAGCTTTACCAACAGTATGGTGCCAGGCTTTTGTACTTTTACTAATCTCATAGGTGAAAAGTGATATCTTGGGATAGTTTTCATTATCCATTTTTAAAGAAAGCAAGTAATTAAGTTATAATATATTTAAAGTTGTTTTGCATATCTGTTTGCTATTAAACTTTACTTTGCCCTTTTAATCAACTGGGGATTTGGTCTTCTTTTTTCATTTTTAGAGTTCTTTATATAATATTCCTATATCTGTGATATATGTTGTAAATAGTTTTTCCAGGTTTTCATTTTTCTTTTGTTCGAGATATTTTTTCACACAATAGATTTTTAAATACAGTTGACTTCAATATTATTTTATTGAATCTTGATTTTTACTCATACTTAAAAGTTTATCTAAAATCAGCTTAAAAATAAAATTACATTTTCTTATTATAATCATAATAGCAGTGCTCTTTTGAAAGTAAAGCAGGTCCTATTACTCATATCACTAACATTTGAAATGTAACTCAAGAATGTCCCAGGAAAAGACAGACATATAGTTAGTTGTTTGCAGGTACTATTTTGTTTAAATTTTAGAACTAATGTTTACAGTATTTATTTTCTTTCTTAACATTTTAACCCTTTAAAAACAAAGGTGTTCTGTTCTCTCAATCTAAAATATTTTATCACCCCATTAGCAACAGCAGCATTACACTATTAGGCAAAAGGATGCTGTATTTTTAGATATTTTCATATTATAGTACAAATGTATAATATTCTACTCTGCTTCCTAAGTTTCACTGATTAAAGAAAAATGAGGAGCAACATACGTCTATTTATTCTGTCTATAAATTGAGCTCCAAATCTTTGTTTTTACTTAATCACTAACAATTAATGCTCTGCCAAAAGACATGATTAATCATTTTTAATTATTCTAAATGGCAGCACTAGAATAACCTTCTATAATTATCATCAGTTAAAAAAAACTCAAAATAAATGCAACCATCCACATTAGAGCCAAATTAATTTTAATGGGGAGAAAGAAATTAATTCCTACTGAGAGTTTAATTGTACTGATGCTTTACTCATGTCATTAATCTCGAGAGGGCTCAATATAGTCCATATTCCTCATTTAACAAAGGCAGAAACTGAAGCCCAAAAGTTAACTAATCTGTCCGAGATAGAAAGTTAGAAGTGAGTGAGTAGGGATGGATATAAACTCACCCACTTCAGCTTTCTATCTTGGATAGGAAAAAATAAAGGATATAAACGTCAAGACCACATGATACCAACAACCATTTTTTTCTACAATTCTTTATCACCTCAAATAAGAAATAAATTGCTAATTTTTCTAGGAACTTTTTAGAATTTTTCTAGGAACTTCTTAGTATTTTTACTTACTTGACTGCCATATTTTAGCAATGTTGCACTAAGCTCCCATGACAACCAAATTATCACTCTACACACAATTTAAAGATTGAATTTATATTCCAGTAAATCCAAGCACAACAATCACAGAATATAAATTTCCATTCAATCATGCTGATAATCTTCTAGATTAGCTCTCCTGTGGGTATTTGATATTCTTATATACAGGAATAAATGCCTGTAATTTAGAGCCCTCTTCCTCCATTTTGTTGTCATCCTTACAAGGAATCGGTGTTCTTGGAGCATGGAGTTTCTGTAAAGGCTTCTTTCAGTAGATCATTGAGGGATGGACTCACTTCTTCTCAGGGTCTGAGGAATTAAAGGACATGCATAGCCTCAGGCTCTCATTTTGAAAGCACTATCCACTGCTTATAAAATGACAAAAGAAGCAGCAAAGCCAACCCTTTATTTTCCTACCTTGGCTTCTATCTATTTAGTAATGCCGTGACATTTCTATCAAGTTTTCTCCATAAGGCCCTTTCAGAACACAAATAAAAGAATGAATACAGGAGCCGAGCTTTCTTCAATTCAACTTTCAGCTCTGTTAGCTTTCAATACCAGAAATGTATTTAAAACTGGATAAGGTTTGTTAACTCTTATATGCCACTGTCACTCATTCAGATAGAAAAGAATAAAACTATATATGTGATAAGATTTGCAATTCAAATCAAACCATTTCACTTTGAAAATATAGTGTGTTCTGAGTCAGGGAAGACAGATAGGGAAGGCAAGAACAGGCTTTTAAATTCCTCTTTAGCAATAATATTGTAGTTGGTGTTCATAAATTCTAGGTATATAATTTTGGTATATTTTTTAGAGTATCTTATAATGAAGATATCCTGATGAGATATGCTTTAAATTTGATTCTAACTATACTCTAGCACACTATTTATTAGCCAAATGTGTTTTTGAAGGAATTTACATTTTTAAAAGCATAAAACCCAAAGAAATAAAGCTACTCTAAATTTTTTCAAGTGTTTGTATATTGTAAATAACTTTTTTTAGGCTTCATCCATAATTTTTTGCACAAACTGAGATTCCACTAAAGAAGCAAAGGTAACTAAACTGGTATAATTAGAATCTTTCAAAACATAATACGAAAAAAAAAAAGAATGATAAACTCCTTTTTTAACTGTTAAGCTAAATTTTGCTGCCTGTCATTCAAACAGTATTATTTTAATAATTTTATAAGGAGCTTACACCAACACTTCAGCTTACTTTAACTTGAAAAATAAAATCAACACTGTTTTTGAATCACAGAAGCATAAAAGTTCATTGGAATAATTTAGCTTTATGTAAATTTCTATAATGAAAAACACAGCACAACAAATGCTTCCAAGTTTTGTGCTTGAGTAGCAACTAGGTGATAGATTATGCATCTTTAGGAAAAGAATGGAAGCAATATGAATTCAGCACATATCTACTGTGAAATTGGTGCGAGTCTAGCTTTAGTAGGGATTTATAGTTTAATGAGATGTAAATCATAGAAGCAACATTATTATTATGCTAATTTTTCCAAATCTAACAACTATCAACCTGACCCATATGAGGAGTCAATAACCAGCCATGTTTACACTTCACGATGTGTTCGGTATAAGTGACTTGCCCAGTAGTGGACAACTGAATCAAATAGAACCATCAGATTCTTTCTCCCAGCAGTTCAGTGTTTTGATGTTACACGTATCATATTATAATATTATATATTATATAGGATATGACTGGTGATTGAAGCAGGCATATATAACCCTTCAATGAAAAGAAAGTATAGGACTTTCTGTATCTGGGATCTACAAACTGACTCTTATTCCTACTTTCTCTGAGGCTTGGTAGATCAACTCCTTTTTAGATTTCGTGAGGTTACCCAATAGTCTTTTACTAATTTTCCTAATTATATTATTCCATCAGTTCTTGTCATTTGCAACTCAAATAACTTCTGCAGAAAGTCTCTCTGTTTAACATTTTCTGGTAGATGTCTTTATTTTCAATGCAAAAGCTTCATAGAACATACATAACTCTCAATACAATGTTTAGGTGATATTTACAAAATATATATATATTTCATCCCCAAATGATATACAAATTGAGTATTCCAAACCTGAAAATCTGAAATGTTTCCTAATCCAAACTTTCTGAGCACAGACCTGAGGCTTAGAGTAGATGCTCATTAGAGCATTTCTGGTTTCTGATTTTCACATTAGGTATATGGTCAACAAATAAGTATAGTGTAAATATTCCAAAACCCTAAAAAACTCTGAAATCCAAAACACCTCTGATAGGAGGTACTCAGCCTATAGGTATTTTTTTATTATGTGTGAAAATATTTCTAGGGTTATATTACAAATTCAATTGATAGACCACCCAAGTTATGTTTAGACTTTTTTTTTTTTTTTTTTTTTTTGTGGAGACAGAGTCTCACTTTATCACCCTCGATAGAGTGCTGTGGGGTCATGCAGCTCACAGCAACCTCCAACTCCTGGGCTTAGGTGATTCTCTTGCCTCAGCCTCCTGAGTAGCTGGGACTACAGGCGCCCACCACAATGCCTGGTGGAGATGGAGTTTGAACCTGCCACCTTTGGTATATGGGGCCGGCGCTCTACTCGATGAGCCACAGCCACCACCCACGTTTAGACATTTTAAAAAGCATGTACAAAGTCAAAAATGGGGATGTGCCTCTTGGGTGTACTGGTGCTAAGAGAGGCCAGTACACTACACAAAAGCCATCTTAATTGGTATTTGAAAGATGTTTTAAGAATTTAGCATTCTAATGCAGTGCTACCTCACAGTGTTTTAGTACATTTTTAGAATCTGGGTAGGGGTTTGGGTTGGCATACAAATCACTCATTTTTCCTTTAAAAAATGAAATTTGCTCTCCTCCTTTCCCCACACAGTTTACCTGTAAGTATTGGAAGTTTCAATCTACTAGATGAAATAACACAAATACAAAGTTGAAAGTGATGTATTTCACCAGGAGGGCAGAGTAATGCTATGAGAATTTCAGATGAAAAAGATAAAATGATACCTGATACCCTGTAGGTGATATCTGCAATCAAATTAAAGAGTGAACTTTGTGACTAAACTTTTAAAAATATCTGGATAAAGAGGGCGGAGCAAAATAGCAGACTAGAAACAGCTTCTTTGCAACTGGGCATGGTGAGATTGGGGAGAGAAGACTCCAGGCACCTCTGGCTAGTGGGTTCTACCCAGAAATATGCCTTCAAGAGCATAAAGAGGCTGCAGGATACTTCAGGACCCCAAGAAGAGGACAAAAACAGTGGAAAAGCAACAAGTGTTTGTGATCAGCCAGAGTCTAGCTGGCTCTGGTGGCTACAGGGGTGGAAGCAGCTATAGTAGTGGCAAGAGTTTGCAGATGGGGAAGACCTTCCCTGTGGGCTTCGTATTGTTTTGTTTGGTTTTGTTTTGGATTTGAGCACTTGGTTGAGTTACCTTGGGAGACCTGGGGCGAATGAGCAAGTGACTTTGAACAGTGCTGAGAGGCTAAGCCTCCAAGGCAGATGGGAGCTTTCACTGTTTGGCTGCAGACCAGGTGCCACCTGATAAGCATGCAGCCACTTCTAGAGAGATCTGGGAGACACACTTTCCTGGGAACGTCACTGCTTAGCCGAGGGACACAGTTTGGTGTCTATTAAGTGGGCTGGGGAGAGATTCAGGCTCCCAACCCTGTGGTGTTTGAGGGCTAAGAAGTCAACAGAGGCTTCCAATCTCCATCTTATACAGCTGTATCAGAATTGTGCTTAGCATTTCATATCCCATTTTTTGAACATTCCTCAAATAGCTACTCTAGAGAGTCTATATGACCCTTTCTTATTATATGACTCAATGTACGTCTACGGGATAATAATGTAAAACACAGTAACATGAATCTACAAATGTCTGAAACAATGTTGCCTCTGCATGTTTCTCTCAGATGGTTTTGGTTTCATAAAATGAATAAATTGTTATGTCTTGGAAAATGTATAGGCTTCCATTCTCCATAATTATTATTGTTTTTATAAACAAAAGCAAGTTAAGTTATAATTTCTGATAATTAACTGAAGCGAGGAAGCACTGTTTCCAATTAACTGCAATTCACTACTTTGATGACTGCAGAGAGTAGAGATGTTTTACACAAATTTAAAATTCTAATTTCAAAATTTCCCTTGATGAATGGGTCACCCATGTATTTAAGTTATTATGATTTATTCTTTATGGTAGGCACTACTAAGCATCAGTATCTCGTTTCTTTTTCCTTCCTGGATATAAGTGAAGAGTATACGTTCCAGTCCACTTACAAGTTAGCTGGGCAATGTGACTAGCTGTAGTCATTGAAATATAAACACACATGATGCATTGAAATTCTTGGACAAGGTAGTGTAACCCTCTACACAATTCTGAAGTACCTCTCTTCTACTGTAGCAAAAGAATGGATTTCATATTGAGATGGAATAGTTACTTAGGATCAAGGTATCCTGGATCATGGAGTTACTCCTAACCGAGAACTCCAGCACTATTGAAAATTGTGAACCTAAAATGGATGATGTGTCTGTGACAAATTTACACTGTGTGAGTCACTAAAATTTTGGTCTCGTGGGCTATTGCAACAAAACAGAGCTCATCTTGAATAATATACCCTCCTGTGTAGTTTGTTAGAAAACTTGACGGGCTTTTAATTATAATTTTAAGTAGCAAGTAAGAAATTGACATTGTGTTTTTATTATCTGTGAGTTTTATTGAGTCATTGAACATTCATTGAATGCTTACTATATGCCAGACATTCAAGTAGGAAATGGAGAGAAAAGTAAAAGGTAATTTCTTATTTCTGGATGATCACAGCCACTGAAGCAGAAAAAAAGTATTTAAATGTCATTATAATTTAAATTGTTAAGAGAAATGATAGAGATATGCAAAAACTCAATATGGGAATCCTTAAGAAGATAACTAATGTGAATGAAAATTCCTGGAGGAGTTAAACACTGATCTGTACCTTTAATAATGGTGAAGTGTATATATTCTATACTTAATAGATTTGACATGTACCCTTGCAATATGAACTGTGGGAATGGTCCCACCATTTATCCTCCTTCAATCAAATCTCCCAGTGTTTTAACACAATAATTAAGTAAATGAGGAGAAGGCTGTATTAACTACTTTGATGTAAGCATTCCAAGTTGTATATAAAATCAGCACACTGTACCCCATAGAGGCATTAATGTGTACATGATTTATGTGTTTATGACTTAATAAAAAAATGATGAAGTAAAACAGGAAGGGAAAATGGGAAAGGAATAATCTTCCAGTAGAGAGAGAACCCGAGTAAAGATGATGAGGAAGAATACAGTGAAGAGAGAGAATTACAAGTGTTCTGATGTTGCTCGGGTAATATTTAAACGACATGGACTTGTCAAAGCTAGAGCAAGAGATGTTATCAGGGAAAGATGGAAAACGTATACTTTTGAAAATTCGTGGGTAGTCATTAAATGATTTTGGTCTGGTTTGGTTGTGTACCATAGGTAAAAGACAAGACAGAAGGAGTCTGCTGCTGTGGTAGAAGTGACAAAAAATGAAGGGCTTTAAGGAGTTGCAGGAGATACAGATTATGGAACAGAGAATATCACTACTTAATTTGAAACCTAGGCATTTCCAATTTCTAAGCTTAGACATAGATAAATGCTACCACTTAGCACTTAATTTCTTCATTTGCAAATTTGAAACAGTGATTTAAATAATCTCTTTATAGAACTCTACCTAACAAATGGAAACAATGTAACCCAACCATTCATGCCCTCATACTAATCTGAAATGAATAAAAAAATCTCTTTATAGAGTTATTATAAATTTTACATGGGATTGTGGCTTAGCCATTTTAGCAGACATATAGAAAAATAGGTGGATTCAAAAAATGGAGAAGGGCAATTGATTCCTAGTTGATTAGTATTTACATGGTTAAAGAAAACATACTCAAATTTTCAGATAATGGTAAATAATCTTATTTTGAAAGATTTGACCTCTTTATGCAAAGAGAATTTGCTGGTAAGTTTTTACCAGGCATCAAGCATTACAGTCATGCATAGTTAAATGACTGTTGGACACATTCTGAGAAATTCATCTTTAAGCAATTTCATCACTGAGCAAACATTATAGAATGTCCTTACAAAAACCCACGTGATACAGTTTCCTATACATCTAAACCGTATGATATGGCCTATTACTCCTAGGCTACACACTGGTATAGCATATTACTCTACTGAATACAATTAAGCAATCATAACACAATGGCATTTCTATGTTTAAATATATCTAAACATAGAAAAGGTACAGTAAAAAACAAAGGTAGAAATTATTAAAAGAAAAAGTTCACCTGTATAGGCACTTACAATGAATGGAACTTACAGAAGTTGCTCTGTGTGAGTCAGTGAGTGAGTGGTGAGTGAAGGTGAAGGACACCCTAGAACATTCCTATAGACTGCTATAGAATTTGTAAACACCACACTCAGGTTACACTAAATTTGCAAAACGGTATTTTTCTCACTTCAATATTAATCTTAGCTTACTGTAACTTTTTGACTTTGCAATTTTTTAAAACATCTGACTCTTTTGTAATAATGCTTAGCTTAAAACACAAACACATTGAACAGCTGTACAAAATATTTTCTTTCTATCCTTTTTCTGTATTTTCTTTCTATGTTTAATTTTTGTTTTTTACTTTTTAAACTTATTTTTGTTAAAATCTAAGACGCCAACACACACATTAGCCTAGACCTACATAGAGTCAGGGTCATCAAGATGTTAGGAACTTTTCAGCTCCATCATACCTTATGGGACCATCCATGCATGTGGTCCATCGCTGATATGTTATGTAGCACATGACTGTAAGTAACATATATGTGATGGCTGATAATAGGAAAATGGAAGTCATTCCAAGGAAAGAACATGTATAGAGTAATGAGAAGTGAACTGATGATGGAACCTATGGAAAACCACATTTAGGGAAGAGGCAAATACAAAAGAATTCAAGCTATAGTTTTGGAAGAAATACTATGGAGTGTTCAGTATCATAGAAATTAAGAAAATAAATTTTAACTTATCTATTGTTGGTAACATGGAATCATAAGTATCTATCCTTTATGATCCATACTCTCTCTCAACTCTCATTTTCTAGAATTGAATTTCTAGGTTTTAGTGCCATTGCTAGGATATTCTTCAGTATCAGAACTCTTACTAAGGTGTCAAACGAAATTTGGGGAAATAATAGATTGAGTAAATGTGGTGTCCTTTGCTGTTTGAACTTGAAGTTTGGACGTTGTAACCTAATTGATTAAAAAGAATGTGTATTTTTGTCTAAAATATTTCATATGTCCAAAATAAATTAGGGCCATGTCCATAAAGAAAATATTTGTATTGTTTCTAATCATTTAGTCAGGGAAGACAATAGTTTTCCAACCTTGCTTATGTGAGTAAGCATGTTTAATTCTGGAGTTCAGTATTTAGAAACACACTTGTCCAATTAGACCCTTTCACAAAGATCATCTTAATATATAATGAAAGTGATAACTTAGACTGCCATTTGCCTTATTCTGGATTTATTTCTCAATAACTCCAAAACAGGAGCAAGGAAAAATGGCATTCTTCATGCCACTTGATCGTGTGAGAGACTCAGTCCCTTGAGTAAAGGAATTAAATCTTTGGCATAATCGTATCTTTTTTGCATAAATGTAAAATTGAATGTAGTATAACAGCTAAATATTCGGATGAAAACAAAGAAAAGTACTTACTTGACTCCATGGTTATCAAAAATATGTTTTTTATTTTTAAACATGTTTTTGGATTGCATTGATTAATGCTAGACGGAAATAGGCAGTAGTTGAAACCTGAAGAATGGAAGTTATTAATTTGGACATAATTAATTATGGAATTTATTTAAACTCACGTTGTGAATAAATATATATCTATATTGCATATATGTATGTGTCTATGTGTAAAGGTATTTGTACATAGTGACTTGGTACTCATACATGTACATACATCTAATAAGTTTGTATCATATTCCTTTCTAAAACTCCAGCTGTAATATTCGTTAAGTATGAATATCCCATTGTCTGTCTAAAAAAAATATTTTTATCTTTCCTGGAAAAGAAAATGATTCTTTTGAGAAAATTATCAAATGTGAATATATAAGTAGTGAAATTGTCAAGGAACATTCACATACGTTTTGCTAATCACAGGACATGTAAAATTCGGCATATAGAGAAATTATGCACCATGCCTTAAATTCAGATGCTTGGCAAAGCCTAAAGGCAAAGTGGACCCTGGCTGGTTGTATGGCAATCTTTTTGTGCAATCTGTAGTGTCTGAAGTTACTTTTTTATGTTTCCACTAATATTGCTCTATTGTAAGATTTAAGAGAAGGTTTATTTTATTATTGCCTATCCACATTATGGAACCTGATTTGCATAAAAGGATTTATAGTAGATTTCCCTTCCACCAATACATTATGTACATTGGAAGAGACTTTTCAACTCAAATTTCCAGTTAAAGCACTTATTTATATGCACAGGTCTTTCTATTTTTTTGTTTTAAGTATTCTTTATTTCTATGAGTAATATTGTTCTAAGACTGATATTGTGTATCTACACCTATTTTACATAATACTGATAATTTTATTTAACAAATAATTTGCTTAAGATTTTTCAACCACTATAATTTTTAAAGCAGCAACAAAAGCCTATAACTACATTTTCTCCTCAAGTGTCACATCTGAAGATTGGTTTGTTCTCAGAACAATAGTCGAAATTATCATAATGGGAATGAGAGATGATAAGAATAATAAATCCTTAGTATAATGTAAATCTAAAGTTTCTGAATATCCTATCCTTTCACTTAATGCCAGAGACACAATTTTAGGTAGGGCAAAAGAAAGCACTATTTTTAGTTCTTATAAAGTATGCATGTTAACTTATTTCCTTCCTATTGTGATATAAACAGATAGCATAAACTTAACCCTTTGACAGTAATAACATGTCATGCTATGTAAGGGTGTGCAATATCAATTTTTTTTTTTTT
>CAUYRH010043308.1:0-14929 GCA_963574655.1 Perodicticus potto | reverse complement strand
GAACCCCTGTATCACTCTCCCTCTGGAGAAACCCTAACTGCCCCCTTCTATCATCGCCCGACCCAGCAGGAAGCAGTTAGATCGAGTCTTTGCCCCTTTTCCCTAACAGCAGTTGGGGTTTCTACTCGGAGAGGGAGAATTGATGCGGGACATCTGGCACCCTAGCCAGCTCAGTGGAGCGGGCGGACCTGCCGCCTCCTCCTTGGTGGTGTTGGTGCTGCGGCAGCCAGCTGAAGAGCCAGTGGGCTGGACAACAGGCAAGGAGGGGGGCCTACAACGCCCACCAGAGGCTCCAATAGCCAAAAAGGCTGGACAACTGCTGAGGAGACACCTGTGCCTTGATGTCTCCTTCACTTTACACCTAGGACTAAATGTGGAACCATTTCTTATGCCTAGGTCAATTTCTTGTGAATTTCCTAGGCCTCAATTCCATGAATGGACTGTGTCCATTCATTGATACATTCATTCACTTTGCCCCCGGCGGAAGGGACTTTGTTCGTTCATTGATACATTCATTCACCTTGCCCCCGGAGGAATGGACTGTGTTCATTCGTTTCCTGGCCAAGGAACCCATACACCTATATATACCCTGAGACTAAAAGCCTAAAGGGGGAGACGGGGAATGACCAGGAGAGAAACGGAGAGAGCTTTTCTCTCCCCACTTGAGTTCTGTCTCTCTACCAGGAGCTTTAGTGTTTTCTGTATTCTTTTCTGTAAGTAAATTCTGTCTTACTACTGGAAAAAAAAAAAGAAAAGAAAATGCCATGAAGGCTATGTTAAACAGTTTGATGAAAACATTTCTGATTGTACGTGGAACCAGCACATTGTACCCCTTGATTGCACTAATGTACGCAGCTGTGATTTAATAATAAATAAATAAATAAATAAATAAAAACCCTATATTTTTAAAGTTAAGAAAATATTCTTCAATTGTGTCCCAGCACATCTTTTAAAATGTTTTATTCATTTGTTTTATTCATAATTTATTCCATGAATGGCAAGTTGATGTCAGGCTGCACGTTATGTTCATCCCACTCCCATAAAAGTTTTAAGTCTTATAACTTTTCCCCATGCAGAGGTCCAGGAGATTATTCCAATCAGGAGAATATAAATGACATTAAAATAAACATGTTTAAAATATTTGAAGAGATAAAAGGACTAGTGTCAATAATGGAAAAACAGGACTTTATGAAAAATAATGAGAAACACTTGAATAATAACCAAATACCATTTCTAAAATAAAAATCGAAATGGACAAATTAAAGCACACACTAAATATAGCTAAGAGAATCAGGAAACTGGGAGACTGATGTGTGAAAATCACCCAAATGTAAAACAGAAAGATGAAGAAGAATATTTGAAAAAATAAAAAAATTAAAAGATGGTAAGCCTGAAAGAGAAATTACAATATTACCTCTAATAAGAGTTGTGAGAATTGAGGAAAGTGAGGTGATTTCAAGGAATTAATGGTTGCAATTTTTTTTCAATTAAAAACCACACAAGTCCATAGACTAAGAGCCCTAATTAGAAAGCTGTTGTGGAAAATAAAAATAAATCTATTACTACATAGATTCTCGTGAAATTGCGGAACATAAAGAAACAGGAAAAATTATACTGAACAAAATAAATAGGTAGATTACTTGGCCTAAGAACAGATCTGAGTGACAGTGAACTTATTATCCAGGACAATAGGTTCTATAATTCAAAGGAGTAGCCTCTTCTATCAAGATAAAATTCCATACTATGCTAAATTATTTTGTAAGAATAAGAATGAATAAATGCCTATTCACAAAATAGTGAAATTACATAAAATCAAGTATGTACCTATAAATGTGTTCCTTACCTTTAAGGCATGTATGCACTGCCAGAAAAGATGATGCCTTTATTTTCTTGTTTCTTTCCACTAATTCATGACCTTATACTAGGGCTATTCTTACAATTCTTTCAGCACATTGTTTTCTATTGACATACTTAAAATTCAACCTTGATGAAACTACTTCATATTTTAAAAGTCTCAAAATTTGGCTGCCTCATATTATTTAAGTCAAGGGTCAGGTAACTTTTATCTAAGTATGTAAAACATTTTGTGAATATTTTAGACTTTGTGAACCACATATGGTCTTTGTTGTATGTTCTTCTTTATTTTTGAAATCCCTTTAAAACTGTCAAAATCATCATGTGCAACTCGTATGCTCCATAGAAATAGGCTATGGGCAGGATTTGCCTGGGATATCTTTTGCTAACTTTTAATCTAAACTCTGAACTTGTCCTTCCATGTCAATTTTTTGTAGGATTCCTCCTAAATACTACAAAAACACCCTCTTCTGATGTATTTAACAGAATAAAATGTGTTCACCACAAACAATAGCAGAGAAGTATCATGCATATATTGTCCTCCTGGACTCTCCCAAATGCTATCGTTGACCAGGGCAAGGGGCAGTTTTGGCCAGTGGAACTTAGAAAAGATCCCTCTTTAACAGAGCTGTGACTTAAAAGTAAAGCAGTTAATTGGAGGCTTTCTCAGTCGTATTTATCCTTGGAACTGTGTTCATATCTACCAGACCACAAAATTAGTAGTTTCCTTTCTGTATGTGAATAATTCAGTTTACCAGTCACATTTTGTGAATCCTCTGAGCAGATCAAACACAAGTTTAATTGCTGGGTTTGCAGAGACGAATTAAACAGTCACTTCCTTAGCGACTTCAGAGTCTACAAAGAAGAGACGTTAGGTGAATTAGTCAAAGTGTAACATTTTAAGTTCACGATCATTATTTTCATGCCATTGTTTATTTAGAGGTCAAAGGCAAAGTTTAGAAATCTTGTGCACTTAACCACAGGCCACTTAAAAAAACAAAACCAGATTCTTCTGCCCTATAGAAAAATACTTGGTGCAGTGCATTTTCTGTTTCTTTTCAGCTATAATTTATACGTAACACAAAAATTCAAAATGTATTTGTTATTTCCTCAGTTTCTTATTTGTTCAGATATGTCCTTGTCCTCTTCCTATCAACCACTGTGTTCAGGGAGGCTTTAGATGAAAGACTGTTGTCAATCTCATTTTTTTCTGCAGAGAAGGTCGATGTCTGTGGGTTGTGGGGTGTGTGCGCGTGCCAGTCTGTGTGTCAGGTGGGAGGGGGTGGGAATGTGCATTGCTGTTGGTAGGATGAAAAGGTCTCCCATAACAAACAAGAAAATTGCTTTGCTTTCTTGAACTTTTAAACAACCGAGAAATCCCTGTGATTTCTGTTCTGCTTCCAATCATCAATTACACCACTCAATCAAAACCCCAGTGCAATCACCTCCCAGCTCCCCCACATAACTGAGGCTACACAACATAACTCCAGCCATCTCAGCGCTGAAGCCAACAGCATTAACAGAACATATCAAGTTACTTGTGATGCTTCATTCACTGTAATCAGAGAAAGAAGTCAAGCAGGCACATTTATCATGGTGACCGCCAAGTTTGTAGGTGAGACATTCCGAAGGGAAAAGATACCTTTGATTAAGTTAAGACAAACTATAATAGATTAGAGTTCTGCTCAAGTCCAATAAATCACCAGAACCTTTCTAGGCTAGCAGAAATAAGAATCGTTGGTAAATTAAAACTTGCTGCAGTGGCTTTAATGTAGAATCTGCCCAGAGACCTCTGCAGAGGAGAGCTGGAAAAGGAAGTCTAAATAGTCATGAGAGGATATTTGTGATTGACGACAATAAAATGCACTGCTCGTTGGACTTATTCAGAATTATGCTTTAATAAACCTCAGTCTCTTTCAACTGTGGGGACTACAGGGGAAGGTCGCCCAGGCTCAATGTTAGCAATCAGAAGGGCCAACTGATATGACCATGGCTTTGGAACAATTGTGTATGTAAATCAGCATCTCCTTAAAATGGCTGAGAGTCAGAAGGTGTCATTTGAAATAAGAAAGTGAGAACCTTTTGTTTTGAGCTTCCCCGCGATTATAAATTTTTGGATTTTTTTCTCCTGGGATTCTGGCACCATGAATAAAATATGAGTCTGGCCTATCCCCCCCCCCCCTTAATGAGAGATTACCCTGGATGGTAGGACATTCCCTGCACAAAGGAAACCATGCTCTGGATTTATTAACTCTTAGCAAATGTTTATTCAATGCTGAGTAATAAGGAGTTTTGCTGGTATGGCAAGATAGAAGGCATCCCCACTTTGCAGTTTATCCTCTGGGTAATGAAAAAACAAATTGGCGATTTTGTATTTTTCCTGTTGGAAATTCATAAGGTCACCCGGGGGAAACAGAGAAGGTTAACTGGCACAAACACTTGCTTGTAAGCAGGGTGTCAGGAGAGAAAGGTCACAAATGGATGAAATATCCCAAACCATAAACAGTGCAGCTGTAAAGCCTGGATTGGAAAAAAAGAAGTTGCATTTAATGAAAGCAGAGCCTTGGGAATTGCACTGACTGGCGTGCAATGAATCCTGTGTTTTCAGTGTGCATATGTTGAGAAGACCTTCTGAGAAGCCAGTGGAATAATATCTCCCTTGTGAATGACCTTCACTTTTTACCACCTTTCCACTATCTCACACTTTCTTGGGTTTTCTGCTTTCTCCCTTTGTACTCAGTTTCTCTGCCCCCTTTCGTTTTCAACTCTCACTACAGAGAATAGCTACTTGCTAAGGGTCAAAGGGTGGCAGTAGAAACAGTTTGAGGAAACCAGAGCTGAAGCCCTCAGGTGATTGATAATCTATGCGGAGTCCAGAGCGTTCCAGAACTGCCTTATGCTTTGTTGCCAACTTTTCTTAACATGGAACATAACCCATCCCTTCTTTCCTTTGTTAGACACCAACTCAAGAGGAACCAAAGAAATAGGATTTCCTGCAATTTTGCAGTGTTTTAGTGGGATGTTTTGCTGTAAAGTTACACTGGTGATTCTCTCAGAATGAACAGAATAACTTGGTTAAGGATTCTGTTAGGTCAGAGAGCAAAGGCCTGGATCATTTTCTAGCAACAATCTTATTTCTCTGCCCTGGGAAAAACTGGGTCTTTCTATTCCTTTAAGAATCCCCGTTCTCCTGCATAAAGATCTGGATTGGTTTAAACTTGAAAAAAAAACTCCTCTGATTCCTTTTCTAGAATGAAAAATAATAATCTTTGCCTTTGATGTCTCTGGTAGAGACAGATAGATGATGTT
This sequence comes from Perodicticus potto, assembly GCA_963574655.1. Classification (NCBI taxonomy): domain Eukaryota; kingdom Metazoa; phylum Chordata; class Mammalia; order Primates; family Lorisidae; genus Perodicticus; species Perodicticus potto. The sequence goes on along the minus strand of CAUYRH010043308.1, from coordinate 9,766 downwards.
TCTTACTAGAATGGGAGAAATGAAAGAAGAATGAGAGAAAAAAAGTAAGAAGATGGAAGGGGAAGGGAAAAGGATGGAACTGGAAAGGGATATAGAAAGATGGTAGCAAAAGAGGATCACCCTGGAAGAAAAAAGAAAACTGTAAAAGAGGAAGAAAGAAACTGGAGGTATCAAGGTGGAAAGTAAGGTTGGTACAAGAAGATAGTGTTGAATTGCAATTATTCTCTTGGCTTTTCTGTCCTTCACAAGTAGAAAATTACAGGATTCTAAATGGAAATAAGGGACAGCCATAAAGTTGTACAATTTAAATAGTCCAACTTTATGGCCACCCTGTATATAACTTTTTCATTCTGTATCTGGAAGACCAGAAAGTGCTCGGAAGAAAAGGCCTCATGTGCCCCACGTGCCCATCTCAAGTCTGAAACATTGGGGAAAACTATGGGGTGTGGGGGTGAGTCATGGAATCTCCAAGTTGAAGGGGGTCAATGGACAAATATCAGGGATAATTTGTTCATTTTGCAGACGACAAACTCAAGTTTCAGGTTGTAGGAGGAGGATTATCTGAAGTCTAGACAGCTTGTTAAAGGGATGCTGTTGTGCTTTGAGCCCAAACTATCGGCCTCTCTGTCATCTGACTTCTTCACCTGCTGCAAGAACTGACCACGCAGGGGCCTGGTCCCTGACAGAGCTGTGGGCTTCTGACAGCTGCTCACCCCTCACAGCTCTAACACTAGAAACAATAGGTGGCTACGAGAGTTTTCCAACCAGGGGAGTGATGTAACAAAACTGGTTGGCAGAGGACCATTCTAGCAGCTGAGTGTGGTAAGCAGGTGGAGTATAAAGAAATCACAGCACCATAAGGCCCTGATAAATTACCTGTCTGATCTTGAACAAACCTGTTAAGCCCTGAACTCAATTTTCTTATCTATAAAATGATGATGTTAGGGGGCCCCATGTACCCCTTAACATTTTGTGACTAGAACCTCCCCTTTCTGCAGTCAGGGTAGTTAACAGCACTTAATTGCAGCAGCTGACAGGCTGTGACATGCCTGTAGTTTCTTTCACTCAGTGTTAACCACAAAGGCCCTGAGGTAAAATGGCCATTCTGCAAACAGATCCCTGAGAAAAATGGCAACTTCAGCAGCTTTCCAGAGCCTAGACCATGGACTGCAAATGAGGAAAAGACAAGAACACGTGAATGTCTGCTCAACTCTGCTCTCTTGGGTTAATGAATATTCTTGAAGGCAATAGCCATAAAATACAAAGAATTTGCATAGTAAGTGACTCTACCCCAGCATCCCCAACCCCAAACAGCTAATGGGAATAGAATCCTGGGGGTTCTGGAGAACGTATTTCAGCATCTGGTGGGGGCAAAGAAACGAAAGTCAGTGAATTCTGTCTCTGATGACATTGTCACTGTGAAGAAACAGTGACGAGAAAAAGCTAAGTGTGAAGAAAAGCTAACGCCTTAATTGTTTCAAGTCAGTTTTTTTCTTTTCTGATTTTATATTTTAAAAGGTGTCATTTTAAAGAAAAGGCTCTCTCTTGGCAGAATTTACCCTTTAAAATTGAGTTGATAATAGCCCATTATATAGAGAAAGGGGTCAATAATCAGAGTATGGAAAATGGTGAGCTCTTGTCATATATAAAGAAAACAGAGTCCTCTGGAATATCAAAATGCCAGGTAAAGAATATTGTTTCCATATTTTCAGAAATGTGCACATTTAATGTTCATAAAATATTTTCTGAGATTTGAGAAAAAGCTGGCTACAAATGCTAAATAAACAGCTTTGGAATGTTGATTAAAGACGGGAAACTAAATCACTATTTAGGATCTGATAATCAAATTTGATATTCAAAACTGATGGAGGAGCACAAATAAGGTCAAAGGAAGTGGATTTATCTGGAAGAAATAGGTAAGCATTAAACGACTACCCACTCAGAAATACAATAGTACGTGTCTCTGACTCACTGATCAGACTGAAGAAAGCTGTGGGATTACAAGGGACCATTTTTCTTTTCACTAGTTTTTAAATATTTTCTTAAGAAGAAATTACAGTGAAATCAGAGAATTAGCCATTGCACACCTAAGGCTTTTTTTTTTTGGATAAATGGTGGTGTTAGAGGGCCCCATGTACAATACAAATTAGAGATTTTTGTTTATCTTAATTGAAATGACTTCTGTTTGAGTCGTTGTTAATAACTCTGTGTTAAGTATGCGATTCATTGCATTACAAAACTTTTGAGATACGCAAAAATCAAGAAACAAAATCCTCTGGATGGAAACAAAAGAAGTCCTCCTGCAACACCAGTAAGGCAAGCAAGTTGAAACTCCAAAAGTGAGTTGACTCACTTGGAGTTGAATCCAAAAGTCAACCGTGCTTCTTGGGAGTGAAATAATGGACCATAACATAGTCGTTCTCAAAACTTTCATAGTGACTTGCATACTTTGCAGCAAAATTCAAAGAAGTCTCAAATTCTAACTAAACATTAACAGTGTGAGAGCAACGCTATCAAAAAAGCAATCCAAGAGGGGCAGAAAAACAACAGAAAGGGGGAAGTATTAGTTTTCTTAACAAAATTTACCTTGGGCCTCTATGTGTTAGGTACTATGCTATAACTGTAGACAGATCTCTGTTGGAGTTTTCTGGGGATTCCTTTGAATATTGCGTTGAATAACATTACCTAGCAAATGCTTTCATTCATAACTTATTGGATGTCATATATTTGATTGACAAAATATTATACTTTTGCTCTCTGTTTTAAATTCTGATCATGTTATCACCATAGATAAATTTGTGTATCTTTTCTTAGCACAATTAAAAAATAATCTTATGGCTACATAATTTTAAAGTACAGATATCAGCCACATTCCCCTTTCTCTTCCTCTTTTCCTCTTTCCAAATTTTTTTCATATGTAGGTCATGAAACGACTTTTACTTTATCAAGGTGGCTGATATTTACATTTCATCCTCTAATTATAATGAATCTTTACAATTTTCCAGAAATGCTGAAAGTGCTTAAAAGCATTTGCATTTTTATGACTATGTTTTACTACAGAGTCAACATTTGCTGTGATCCCATTTCTTCTCTGTTTTTCTGTGACCCTAAAACATAGAATGTTTTCAGAACAAAGGTCAAAAGATTCTTTAGTTTTACACTTTACCAAATTCCAATTTGTTTTATATCTGGGACAAAATATTCTCAAAATATTTCTGGGGGTTTTAATTGTCCTTTGCCTGGAGAGAAGAACAATGTACGTGATATTATCCAGTTCACAATCCCTTTAACTATTTCTTATGATTTGTCTTCTTCTTTTTTTAAAATTTTTATTAAATCATAATTGTGTACATTAGTGCAATCATGGGGCACAATGTGCTGACTTCATATGCAATCTGAAATATTTTCATCGAACTGTTTAACATAGCCTTCATGGCATTTTCTTAACTATATGTAGACATTGGTATTCTACATTTATTAAATTTCACCTGTACCCTTCTAAGATGCACTGTAGGTGTGATGCCACCAATCGCCCTCCCTCCACCCATCCTCTCCCCTCCCCTCCCTTGCCCTTTTCCCCATATTCTTGTGCTGTAATTGGGTTTTAGCCTTCATATGAAAGCTATAAATTAGCTTCATATTAGGGTTGTGTACATTGGATACTTTTTCTTCCATTCTTGAGATACATTGATCTATTGTCTTCTTGCTGAAGGCATGCTCTTTGGACAATCACTTCTTATTCTAATATTCAGCCAGTTCTTTTCTGGCCTATTGTATAGTGGTCATCTGGATCATTCTTTTCACTGGTCTTTTGGTTTATTTCTTCCATTTCTTATATCAGACATCTTTGTCTTTTCCAGTTCTTAATCTGCATTTTGCTGGACTACCTTCTCAAATTACTACTTTGAAATAGGGAAACAAACATGATGAATGTTACTTTTGAAAATCATGCGACCACTCATATTTGCTTTTAAATTTGAGCAAGAATAGAATTCTAGGTTGAAAATAATCTCCCAGAAAGTTGGAGGATCTATTTTACCATTTTTGAGTATTTACAACTGATGGGGAGATGTTTGATGATAATCTAATTTTATTCTTCTGTAAATTACTTGTTTTATCTCTTTGGTAAGTTTTGAGATCTTTTTATCTTTAGAATTAGGAAATTTTAGAAATTATGAAATGATGTTTCCTCGTATAGGTTCTTTTTCTGGCTCTTGAAAATCTTTTTTAAAGTAAAGATTCATCTCCCTTCAGTGCCAGAAATTTTCATTCATATTTCTTCATTTTGTTTTATTTTAGAATTTTTATTTACACATAATCTACTTAGAGAAAAATTCACAAATCACAAGCGTATAGTTAATATTTTTTCACAAGCTAAAAATATTCTTGGAACAGCACTAACATCAGGAAATGGAATGATCTCACTTCCTCATGCTCAATTCTACTCACCCTGCCAAGGTAACTACTATCCAGGAAAATTCAATTTTTCTATTTTTATCTTTCATATAAGTGGAATCAATATATCATTTTTAACTAATTTCCTCCTATCAAATTTTTTTTTTTTTTTAGAGATAGAGTCTCCTTATCCCCTTCAGTAGAGTGCTGTGGTGTCACACAGCTCACAGCAACCTCCAGTTCCTGGGCTTAGGCGATTCTCTTGCCTCAGCCTCCTGACTAGCTGGGACCACAGGCGCCCGCCACAATGCCCGGCTATTTTTTTGTTGCACTTTGGTTGGGGCCGGTTTGAATCCGCCACCCTCGGTATATGGCGCCGGCGCCCTACTGACTGAGCCTTTATCTTCTTTTCTGGAATCCCCAGTAGTAAGATGTTGGATGTTAGAATTGACACTTTATTTTCTGTCCTGTATTTTTTTCTACATACTGATACATAAGTCTCAGTTTATCTTCTCAAAAATATTTCATTTTTTGGCTATTTAATTTTTAATTTTTCTATATTTTCTTTGCTTTCTGTTACTTTTTCATATCGTCTATGTCATTGATATAAATCTGGGTTGCTGTCACAATGCATCCAAAAATAATAATGATTTAAATAATACCAAACCTTATTTCTCTCTCTAACTGACATGAGAAGTGGCTATGCTACCTGAAACCATCTAGAAACCTAAGTTTCCTCTATCTTGTCATTGTGGCATCCCTTAGATGATATTCTCATTTGTATGGTCTAGTTTCCTCTCACATTAAATAGAGTGCAATTCAGTCATGTGTCATAGCTAGCTGTAATGGAACATGGGAAATATATTGCTTAGCTCAATGCCATTAGAAAGCAGAGGAGAATGGATTTAGGATGGAAACTGGAGATCTGTTATACTATCATTTATTTGTACTATTGATAAATTATCTTCCCAACTTTCTTGGAAAATAAGGATCTTCTTTCTTTATTTTTTTTTCTTTTATTTATTTATTTATTTTATTGAATCATAGCTGTGTACAATAATTCAATCATGGGGTATAGTGTGCGGGCCTGACATACAATCGGAGATATTTTCCTCCACCTGATTGACATACCATTCATGAGATTTTCTCATTTACTATGTGAAAATATTTTTGATCCGTGTTTAGAAGTTTTCTCCTGACCCTTCAAATATGCACCACAAGTGTGATCTCGCCCTTTATCGTCTCTCCCCTCACCCTCTCCCTCTCCCCTTTGTTTTTTATCTTTTTTTCCATTCTCTCTCATTTTCTCTTTCCTTCCTTCCTTCCTTCTTTCCTTCCTTCCTTCCTTCTCTCCTTCCTTTCTGTTTTAGTCTATTATCTCTGTATTCTCTGAGATTATATTTTCTTTTCTGACCATATTATTCCCTTCCTTCAGAATGGGGCTTTCCCTAAATGGATAGTGAACCTCACTTATCTGTTCACAGGGTTAAGAATAAAGAAAGATGGGAGGAGAGGCAAGATGGCTAACTAGAGACATCAGTTGCTGGATTATCTCAGAAAGCGGGAAAAGCTTCAGATCGAAAAGCAAAAAACCAACATCTCATAGCCCAGGTATAATCTTGAGGGAGAAGTGCAAGAGCCTATTGGAGAGTCCACAAGAAGAGGTAGTGGAGCAGAACAAGAAGGAGAAAAAATTCAGAAAAGCTCAACGCCTGAGATTTTGGAGCACTGTGGAAAGGGTGGGTGGTGGTGCTTGTTCTTCTTCCCCTCATATCTCTGGTAGACTGCCAATTTCTGAACTGTTGAGAGTTTTCAACCCTCAAGAGCCCCAAAGATGCTGCTAGCAGTGAATTGGAAGCTTCCAGAGAACAAAGTACCAGGCTACCATGCCCCTCAGGGTCACTCCCCCTCACCACAGACCCAAGCTGAGGCAGCAAGTGCCAATACTGCTTTTTCCACCCATTGTGTGACTTTGTCCCTCCTAAAGGAGCTTTACCCATTCAGTTACCCTGTCATTGGTTCCCACATAAACATTTCCAAATACTACACAGACTGTGGTAGTCACAGGGGCTGGTGGGTCCCAGGGAAATGGTATGATCACCTATCTTGGACATTCAGGACAGGCTGCTGTCAGGAGAGTGGAGCAAGCCAGAGGGGCCCCTTATGACAAAGGGAGCAGTGTGCCAGCTCTCCTGCATTTAGAATCTTCTCTTCCTTCCCTGCTCCCCGAGCAGCTGGCAATATAGCTGTGATGGGTCACATGTGAGTCAGCATCAGTGCTGCAAAGTGCAATTGAGCCAGGGCTCTCAGGAGCTGCTGCTTCCCCTTTGTTGATGCACCCACCACAATAGGCTTCCACAGAGAGTGGGATTCATGCCTTTCCTCTTAAAGACTGCAGCAGACTAAGGGGTGCTCAAATTCTGAGTTTCCTGCCCTCCAGACCTCCCCGCTATTGCCTGCCTAGCGGGGCATACACCAAAAGGAAGGGGCATCAAGCTTGCTTATGCACTCTACAGGCAACTCATGATCAGTGTGCTTCCTCCTGGGATGGACAGGGATTGAACTTGAGGAACCAGGAGAAAGGCTTGTAGGTTAGATCCTATACCTCTAGGATGTGATCATGTAGCTCAGGGGTACAGAGGAGGATGTGATCATGTGTGAACTAATCTTGGAAGTGGGGGAGCCTCAGCAGGCAAAATGAATAGGACACTGGTGTGAGTCTAAGCCGCAGCACACTGATGGAGTACTCCTTCCCTTACAGAAAAACTTTTGGTCTGGGGTGGGATCCTGGGCAAGGAAGCGCCCAGCTTGTAGTACCATGGCTAGTGAGCTTGGTTAGTTTGGGCTGCTGCTTGCATTCAAATGCTGGAAGGAAATATGCAGGGCAAGGAATGAGGAAAAGAGCAGAGCCCACTCTCATCTGCCAAACTGTGCATCCCGGACTGCCCCTTACCCTGAGCAGACTTTCTGCTATGTGGGGGCAAAATCATCCCCACCCTGCTACCTTTCCCCAGTGACCTGGGAGCTAACTCTTGACTCCTGCTGACAAAGCTCTTAGGCCCATTTTTGTGGAGCCTAAATGCAGGCTTACCTTAATCCAGGCCCATCTAGCCTCACTCCCTCACCTGCCTCAGTTGTGGCAAAGCATAAGAAGGAGTCTTGAGTCCTGCCCAGGGCCTAGAACATCCAAGTGCTTCCCCTGATTGATTAGAGACGGTGACAAGTCCCCAAAACACCACTCCAGATATTTATATTCTACACTTAGTAGATTTAACATGTACCCTCGTAAAATGCAACATAGGTGTGGTCCCACCAATTATCCTCCCTCCACTCATTCTCCCCTCCCCCTTCTCCTCCCCTCCCCCTCCTCTTTCACCTTCATCTTGGGCTATAGTTGGGTTATAGCTTTTGCATGGAAGTGTGGGTGCTTATATATTGGTTTCATAGTTGGGCTGAGTACATTGGATACTTTTTCTTCCATTCCTGAGATACTTTGCTAAGAAGAATATGTTCCAGTTCCATCCATGTAAACATGAAAGAGGTAATGTCTCCATCTTTTCTTAAGGCTGCATAATATTCCATAGTGTACCTATACCACAATTTATTAATACATTCATGGGTCAATGAGCACTTGCGCTTCTTCCCCCCAAAAAATATGTGCTTTTACATATATATTAACTAAGACATATCTTAAAAGTTTACTTTTCTGGGAAAAAAATAATATAAAGGATAAGAGTATACTTCCAATATAAACTTTTGAGTAGGACAAACAATGTACGTAGGCGAGTGGGTTTGAATCTAAATGCATTTTAAATTAATTTGTAAAAAACAAACAACAACAACAAAAAACACCACTCCAGTTGACTCTTTCCTGCAAGCACCACTTACAGGTAGGGAGGAGAACTTGTACAGTCCATTATAGTATTTACTGATTCAGTCATACAGGGTATGGTAGACTCATCCACAAGCACCATCTGCTGATTTATAAATTAAACTGGTTGTCTCAATGTAATTTATACTGTTAAGAAGATCACTGGACTGGAGAAAGAGAAAGGATTTCGAAGACCTCCATCTCCCCTTGTCAACAAGAGATAAGGAATTCTGCCCGTTCACGTAGTACACCACCATTACAGTTTACAAATGATTAGCAGTTTGAGAAAACCACCATAAACCACCATACTAAGGATGTCTACAACCAGACCCAAGACCTCCATCAAAATTCCCATGTAAGCAAAGCCAAAGGTTGTTACCTACCATATGCTACAGGCACACCCTTAAGAAAAAGGCCCATCTAAATCAAATAAAATACAAAAACAAGAAGCTATACCTGGTCCAGATGAGAAGGAATCAGTGCAAGAACTTTGGATGTATGAACATTCAGAGTTAAAGGAATCCTCAAGGGAGCACATCGGATCTCTAGCAATGAATGCCAGACCATGATTTAGAAAGCAAGTCAACTGCTTCTCTGGATGTGGGATGAGAAGGGGGGGAGGGAAGAAGGGATTGCAAAGGTGCACAGGGAAATATTTGAGATGATAGGTTATGCTCATGTTTTGATTCTTATGGTAGTTTATGGGTTTATACATTTATTAAAACATTAAATTTTACATGTACATTTTTTAAAAATCTCACCTTCTTCCTCTCAGATTTTCAACATTTTTTAAATCTTCTCTTTAGTCATTCAATAGGTCTTCAGAAAACGACCACTTATTTTAGAGAAGTCTTTTTGCTGAAAGAGGTCTGAGGATATACACCTTGGCTCATAATTTTCTTTCTTTTATATATATTTAAATTTTATAATATTTGGCAGACATGCTTTATGACTTTGGGGAGAGAAATTTCTATTCATATTTTCTGTCTTGAATATAATTGTTTCCACTTTCTTGGTGCTGTTTTGGTTCTTTTTGATTTAGTGAGATCCAAGAGGGAAAATAAAGTAATAATATATCCACCACTTATTTTTCTGGAATATGTATGTATAAGACATACTTATGCCTCAAGGAATGATATGATTCATAGTGGACTCATTAGATTATAATTCTTGTGGTAAAAAACCTAGATCTGCATAACAGCATAACTAAAATACAGTAGCACAGCTGAGGCAAAGCTAGATTATTTTCACATGTATTGGAGAATGAAAGAAAAAACAATTAGCCCCAAATGTTTTTTTTTAATCTATATTTCTTTCTTCTTCTCCTCTTCCTCCTCCTTCTCTTCTCTTTTCTTTTTTGTTCTCTTTTTGTACATTACAGACAAACTATCTGCTTGATTATGCACAAACTTATCAAGGATTGTAACCTATATCAATCAGTGATGTTCACTATTATTTTGGATCATTATAAATAAGTATCCGGTGGAAGAACTCAGAATT
>CAUYRH010043302.1:0-31220 GCA_963574655.1 Perodicticus potto | reverse complement strand
CCAGATTCTATCTTTGAGCTCTGGACATATGTGTATGACCTTAGATAAGACTCTCCATTTACTGGGTTTTAGCCTTCATATGAAAGCTATAGATTAGCTTCATAGTAGGGCTGAGTACAGTGGATACGAGTCCACTGTCATTTTTTCATTCCATCTTTGGGTGTGATCAGGTTTTCCCCTTCAATATCTTACCAAAGGAAATTTTGACTAAGTTTTGTTGAATCAATTCAGAACATGTGCATAAATAGCATTTTTTAACTAGTCTTTATACGTTTTAAAGCAGTGAATTCCATTTGATAACAAAGCCTTATAAATTGTTGTGTTTATTTAATAAAACCTAAGAGTAGAAAGGTTCATTTATGTCATTATTAGTAGTTTTACATCATATATTTCCAAGAATACAAATAATTCAACACAATGGCTTTTTAAACTGCTTGTATATTTTGATACAATTAGGCTTTTTGACGGGAACATGAAGAACATGGGGTTGCTTATCTTTTACTCCATCTACTAAGTTTTAAAAACAGGTGTGTAATACTGAATTTCCATGAACAATGCTGAAGAGCAGCACTTGACATTATACTCGGTGGACACGGTTTGTGATCCATTTATATGTGTGTGCCATTCCACATTGTAGTCTATTTTTCACCAGGGAAATTTGACTTGTGAATTTTGGCCAATAGGCCTCATGTGTCCACTCTCTTATAATATCAGAATTCTGGCTTTAAAGTTGCAATTGGCCTTGTTCTCAGACTTGCTGCTGCCAGGGTCAACCACAGGCCATCCAGTTGCTACTTAAGGCTGAGAAGCTGGCTATCGAAAAGGTGTCTGAGGCTCACAGTGAAAGAACCAGAGATGATGCAGACTGAAGGAGCAGCTCAGGCTGAAAGTGAACAGTATCATCTGCAGAGGCAGGACAAGTTCAAGGTTAAGGAAGCTGAGGCATTGGGGTCCCACAGGCTCTCAGGGGGAAAGGAGACTCAGAAGAAGAGGACCGTCTTCCAGACCTACTTCCAGCAGGGCAAAGATGAAGTCTCAGGAAACCTTTTGGCCTTTCTGTCCAATATCTTCCCAGAGATCCAAGAAAACTATCGCATAAATGGATAGGAGAAGAAGAAATATGGACTTGTTCTATGGATTGGCATAGTAGATGCCCTTAAGGAGTGTGAACCTTAGTAAAGCTCAATTTAGGGTCTTACACATATGAAAAGGCATTATATTATTTCTGTATATTATATAGTGGGTATTTATTATACCTACTGGTATTGTTGGAGAGCAGTAAATCTACCTTCTTTGTACAGACTTAAAACTTATCTGAAGATTTCATCTTTTTACCTCTTGTTTCTTAGAACTTTAATGAGTTCATTACCTATTTTCTTATGCCTTTCAGCTCAAGCAACATATATATCAATGTACCAGGGACTTGAGTGCTAGTAAAGATCTACTAAAAGACTAATTTTTTGAAGAAAGAAAGAAGTTAAATAATTTTTTCCTCCTAATGCTTTCTTGAATATCAGGAGCTTTATCTATGAAAAAGTAGTATATTATGATTTGTATATCATGTGAAGTGGCGGCTAGGTTGAAAGTAATCCATTCCTGCTAATGGCTGGAATAGCGGATATTAGTCTAGTTGTTTGGGCTTCTTTTAGTTCCTCTTAAACAAAATAATTGGATGGTAGAGTTCAAGAATTTGTCACATGTTATTACTTGATGTAATGATCATTTACATTGATGATCATTTAAAAGTTAAGATTCTTTGTCATGCAAAAAAGTTATAGAAATTCTATGTTAATGAATAAAATAGTATCTGAGGAGGTAAATGAATACATGTTTCATGAGCACTGTTGTGTGAATTTGCATTATTTGGGCTCCCGAGGACCTTGATGTTGGGTAGAGACCTTTGGGAGGAGAGTAGCACATTACTATTCCCCTGAATATTTTTTAACTGTGTTATTTCCAGGGGAATAACTCTAGGGAGACAAAGGGCTAGGGCTGCTATCTGCAAGCTTCACAAAGAAGGAAACATATAGCAAATTATGTTGAGACTTAAGCAACCTTTGAGGCCCTTTGGAATGCTAATAGTCATTCAATATATACATTTATGGTGGCTATAAAGTTAGAAATGATGTATGTATGGAATATAAACGCAGTGTGAATGTTTGTGCACCAATCACCGTATACTTCTTGTGGGCAGAAAACACACGGAAAGCCATGTGACTTCCTGCTTTTCTGAAGACACATTGGTTTGGAAGTCTATGAGCCTGGCTTAAAGAAAAAGTCTGCAAGGATCATTAACAAGGGCTAATAAAGGGGGAAGGAGATTAATAGTTCATTTAGGAAGAAGGAACAAATGAATCATGTCAAATAACTTAATGTGTTTATATCAGACCCTCCCAAGCCCTCGATATTGATAAACAGGCTGAAATAAATATTTGAAAAGGCATTAGACAAAAGCTGGGTTTTTAGATCCCCATTCTGATGGCAAACATCATGTTTTCATGCTGCATATAAAGATGGAGTTAATATATTGAATGTATTGAATGGCTTATACCCAGAACTCATTGTAATTATAAATGGGTTGCATCCAGAGCCAAATAATTTAGATGACTTCAATGATTTTGAGTTGGATTTGGAAGAAATGAATCATGGGGCAAAAAGATAGAAAATGGCAAGTAGAATCTTGGCCTCCATGACCTTTGTCACCTGATACTATAACCTGTGTTTATGTTACCTTACATGGATTTTGTAGATATAATTAATTATGGTTAATATTAAAATAATAAGCTGGCTTTAAGGGAGGCAGGAATCCTGGGTTATCTGGAATAACATGAGCCTATAAAAGCTGAGTAGAGGGCAGAAAGGAAAGTCAGACTGAAAATGTGAGGACTATGCCACTGTGCACTTTGACATTGGAGGGGACCAATAACCAAGGAACACAGGAAGCCTTTAGAAGGGGAGAGTGAGCCCAGCCAGGAGCCAGCAGGGAGGGAGAACTTCAAGAAAATGGAGGTGCTTGGAGCTGAATCTTTCCCAGACTTAAATGACACCGTGACTGGAGCCTTGTAAGGGCCCAGACAGAGGACCCATGACAGCCTAGGCCAGATTTGTGAGCTAAGCAGCTGTAAGAAAATAAATGGATGTTTGAAATCACTGAGTATGTAGGGATTTGTTATGGCAGGAATAGAAAATGAGTAAAGCTGCTGTTGGTGTCCAATAAATCGCAAATAGGTTGATGGTGTAGACATACACAGTGAGTGTTAGGGTCTCATTCTCCCACAGCCTCTTTCTGTAGAGGAGAAGATGGGCAGCCCAGGAACTGGAGCGATAAGCCTTGGATACTTCTACCTAGAAGTTTTGTGGTATTCAGAGTATTATAGCCTTTCTTGAGATTGCTACTCATGGTATACCTCATTCCAATGAACAGAAAAACCTCCCTGAAGGAATGAGATCATTTAAATTTACTCATTGCCCCTTTCCCTAGTCTCCAACCCACACACTTTCCTTTCTTTCTTTCTTTTTTTAAGTCATGCTGAATAGAGTGCCTTAGCTTCAGCCTAGTTCACAGCAACCTCAAACTCTTGTGCTCAAGAGATCTTCTTGTTTCACTCTCCCAAATAGCTGGGACCACAGGCACCTGCCACAGCTCCTTGCTAGTTTTTATATTTTAGTAGAGGTGGGGTCTTGCTCTTGCTCAGGCTGGTTTCGAACTCCTAATCTCAACCAATCTACTTGCCTCAGTCTCCCAGACTGCTAAGATTACAGGCGTGAGCCACTGCACACGGCCCCCTTTCCTTTCTTTCTTTTCTTTTTTGTTTTTTTTTTTAGAGACAGAGTCTCACTTTATTGCCCTCGATAGAGTGCTGTATCATCACAGCTCACAGCAACCTGGGCTTAGGTGATTCTCTTGCCTCAGCCTTCGAAGTAGCTGGGACTACAAGGCGCCCGCCACAACGTCCGGCTCCCCTTTCCTTTCTTGATGTGGTTGGGTCCTGTACTCTGGACCTCCTCAAAGGCACATCAGCTGTTACATGTGTGCATGTGGACATAATCCCTTCCTTTAACAGCCAGTGGGAAGTGATGGACTGCTGTTACTTTCAGGCTAGCCATTGCTTTCTTTTTGTCTGGCTTCTGCGGGAAATGCTAAAGCTCTAACCCTAAGCTGAGTCATGTCTCTTAGCTCCAGCTAACCTTTATTTCTGAGTATGATTTGTATTTGAAGTAGGGTAGATATAAATATGGAAAAAGATCTCATTGCCAAGGCAAACTCAATCTGGAAGTCAACAGTACAATGCAGAAGACCATAATAGTTGACCTAATTTTCATAGTCGGGACATATACCCCATGTACGTATCAGTACAGTAGGCCTAGTTCCTTGTGTTGACCACCTCCATATGTTTACCTGTCCCTTGGGTGGTCAACTTACAGAAGTTACAACTTACAGAGTTTCTATTGTATTAGGATTAATGTCCAGGCACTAACTGGATTTCCATCATACCCTTTCTGCATTCAAGGCCAAATCATTTGTGTGATTCCCCTGCCTCTTTATTTTATGTCTTTCTGACCTCTCTGACTGTTAATGTTGTTCTAGGCTTAGTATATTCATTGAATAAAATTCATTGAATTTTATATATTTGAATCACACCTGATGTAACGTTTTTCATCAGTTGTATGAGTGAAATCACCAAAAACTTAGTTTATTTCTTAATTTCATTCTAATCTTGGTTGGTCTTACAAAAAATAGTCTGCCTTTTGAGAGAAAGAAAAATTTCTTTCCTTCTTTCTTTTTTTTTTTTTTTTTGGTTGCAGTTTTTGGCCGGTGCTGGGTATGAACCTGTCACCTCTGGCATATGGGGCCAACGCTCTACTCCTTGGGCCACAGGGGCCACCCAGAAAAATTTATTTCTTAAGAGAAGGTTTTTTAAGTTCTTCAAGGTTTATAGGGAAACCTCATAAAGATAGAAATATTTTTTCAGACCATAAATTATAAAAAATGTGTGTGTAATAGTTGATTTGGGATTCACTTAATAGCTGTGAACATCAGTGCTCTGAAAAAATTCTGTGCCAAGCTGCCATTTTTCATTTCTCATAACTTTATTGGAAACAGGATAAGATTTTCTTTTAATTAGGGCCTATATACTTATGATAAATTGCATAGCAGAAAAAAAATTCTCATTTTGCCTCTGGCTCCATAAAATAAGAGTGAGTTAATGCAGTTGAAAATGATACTCCACCAAATCTATTCTAAATAGTTTGAAAACAGCCTGTCATTCAGCAGCCACATTTATCCTGAAGGAGATTTAGTCTGTGACAATGGTTAACTTTATGGCCGAGAAGGGGCAGTCAGGGAGGTAGAGAAATTAATATTGTTCTTATCTCTTGTCTTCTGTTTGTTTACTATGCCTTATAATTGAACACTAGCTTTTTTTTATTTAGATGTAATCAGAGTAGTATTTCTTTCTTTCTATTATTTTTTATAATTTTGAATAGCCCACAAACACATGAAAAAATGCTCATCATCCCTAATCATCAGAGAAATGCAAATCAAAACCACCCTGAGATACCCCCTGACCCCAGTAAGAATAGCCCCCATCAGGAAGTCCCTAAACTGAACCCTTTATCTTTTGTATTATTTCTTGTTAACCTTGTTTCTAAGGTTAGAGTACTTAATTTGGTAGAAGAGTAAATGGTTAAGGAGCACCTTAAAATAGAAAAATTATAAATATATGACAATAACACTCAAGAGCCAATCTACAAAAATGCTATAATTTTTAAAGTTCACCATCCTCTACCCAGTTCTGATGTCATGTTCTAATAATCATGGAAATCATCTAGTAATCATTTGTCCAGGATTATCTTGTGAGATCCTATGCCTTTTGTTCTCCCAGTCTTAGTGAGGGAATGTTTTAGTACTTCTCTTCCTCTAGACAACAGTTCTTGGGGATTGCTGTCCAAACACTGGGTTGGGATTTGAAGGGCTTCAGCTGGTTAGTCCGCTGTCTTCTGAGAAAGGACTTAGGGAAAGACTAGACTCAGAAAGAAATAATGAACATATAGGAGAAAATAGCAGAAAGCTAAATGCAGACAGTAGGTTCTTTTGGACTGTCTCATTATTTTATTAGGAAGAGGCATTTCAGGGAATAATGTTTCCTTTAGGGACTTTGTAATCACTTGACTTTATGTGCAAATTCTTTGATGCTGATTCTTGTTTTGTCTTTGTGGGTCCTCAACCTATATGCCATACAGTAGCAAACTCGAAATTAACCCGTTTATCAGCTGGAGTCTTTGCTGTGTTCAGCAGGCGCTCACTTTCTCCTCTGCTCACATACTCACCCTCGTGAGCTCGCTCTCTGTCTGTGTGTCTGTCTCTGTATGTGTATTCTCCACTAAACAAAGTGATTTTGCAAAGCCTGTCACAAGCAAGGGAAATGAGGATAGTTTAGGGTTTTTGAAAAATGTGAAAGCAAATCATCCATTCATTTTTGTCCAAATTTCCCCAATTTAATAAGCCTCCCACAGTTAGTGGAAGGCATGCCCTGTGAAAGTCAAAGCAGATATTCTCTCCTCCTCTTCCTCCCTTCTCTCCCCAGCTAGCGTCCCAGACCCACACCCCATGAGTCCAGAGTATTTCAACCCTATAAGGTACCTGCAAATCACCTGTGCAGTTTGGCAAACCACCCCACAGATTGTGAGACCCCAGACCCAGGCATTCTTCTAATTCAGTAGGTCTGGGGTAGAAAGTAATAATTTGCTCCCAATTGGAGCTATACTTTTGTGGCACTGAACACCAGTGCCTGTAGCACTGGGTCACCATTCCAACCGTCTTGGGCCTCCAGGAAAGATGATAATAAAGTTGTTGGATCTGTTGGGTCTGCAGGGTGAGGAGGGAGTGGGGATGGAAGCAGGAATGCTAATCTGAGTCACTGCTTTTACTGAAGTCTTTATAACAAGACTGCCTTTCCTCTTTCACAGAAGCAAATCCAGAGAAATTCAACAGTCGTTTTCGAAATAAAATGTTCTATGCAGGGGTAAGTATATGTTCTACTTAATAATGATTACATATTATTTAATATTAATTTACTGTAATAAAAATGCTAACATATTACAATGCTAACATGATTACATATTATTTAATATTAATTTACTGTAATAAAAATGCATCTCAGACGTTTATATACGTGGTTAATGTTTAATGTCTTAGTTTAAGAATGAAAGTAAGAGTGTTATTTCTTTAGTTAGTTGTCAGAAAGATAGTTGATATTCATCATCTTTCAACTTTAAAGCCCCAGGGCTCCATGTTGTACAAGAGGGTATGCTGTTGAGGGCTAATATTAAAATAAAGTGTAAAAAACAACCCATCAAATCTAACGTAAGAAATGGGGAAATTGGATAGACTGTAGGAGAGAAAGTCTTAGGTAAGACTGTAGTTTTCACCGGGGTACACATACATTGACATTCAAATAGGAAATTGGCAGAACAGGGTAAGTTTCTCATGAAAGCGTATATGCAATGAAAGGGGGCACCTTCTTTTTCTTTCTTTTCTTTCTCAGGCACATTTGTGAAAGTGAATAGAGAAGGGGAAAAAGGCATCCAAAATTTCAGTAAAGTGCAGTTTAAATTTATGCCACTAAAAAAAGGGAGTCAAAAATAAAAAGGGGGTGAATCAAGACATCCTCAGTGGCAAATTAAAGATTCTGTCGGCACCTAATGGACAAATGGGATGGCCAGGAGAGGTAGGCAAAATATCTGCTTGGAAAATATTTTTGCCTTCCTGGTTCTGTGCTCTAAAAATTTATTATATATTATAGTTCAGAAACAAAGAGATTTCAACTTGATAACCACTGCACTTCCTTACTTTGGATTTAGCAAAAAGAGAACTTCTTTTGTATTTCATGGATAATTTAGAATCATTGGTAATTATCTATAATATGGAAGTAAGAATTTGGCATAACCATAATTAAGAATTTCTTTTTCTTTATTTTCTTGTGGTCTAGGCAGCTTTTTCTGATTTCCTTCAGAGAAGTTCTAGAGATCTATCCAAACATGTTAAAGTTGTTGTAAGTATAGAATATGTTGATTGATTTCATTTGAATATGAACATGTATGCTGCAAAAGTAAACATACAAGTACCACATTTAGATTAATCACTGGCTACATAGAACTTTAGAGATCCTTTGGTGTTGTTCATTCAGCCATCATTTATGAATACTCCTATGTGTTGGGCACTGTCTTAATTGTTGGTGATAAAGATAAATATGAAGACTAGTTTCACTGCTACAGAAACACACAGTTAAGTTGTGAACAAATGCATGTAAGTCACTACAAATGATGTAACAAATATTATTGAACTATGTATACAATATGACGGGAGAAGAAAGGGAGAAATAATAGCTTTGACTGTGGTGGGATCAGGAAGAACTTTGTCAAGAAAATGATGGATGCTAGCTGGGTCTCAAAGTATAAATTGATGGTTACTAAACAAATACGCTTATTCCGGGGCTTTCTGAGGAGTCTTCATGTTAGAACCATGCATGTCTGTTGACTCGCTCTCCAACCTGGTCAAGTTTCCTCAGCAATGAGTGAATTTTTTTTTTTTTTGCTTATTTCATCCTTGGCCTCTGGCCTAGGATTTGGAAGAAAGGGAAAGAGGAATTTATTGTTTTCTCAGTGATAATTCTAAAAAAAAGAATGTAATTACTTTTTCTAAAACATAAAATGTTTTCTTGCAGTTTTTGGCCAGGGCTGGGTTTGAACCCCCCACCTCCAGTGTATGGTGCCCTACTCCTTTGAGCCACAGGCGCTGCCCTATAAAATATTTTCTTAAAATGTCCAAGTTAAAAGAAGGAATCAACATGACTTGATTGTACTTAGTTTTATATGAAAAAAAAAGAAAGAAAAAATATAGATGGAGAGGAAGGATAGGAATATAACAATGCTTGCATTTATCGTGGTGTGGGTAAGAAAAAGAATATGTAACAAGAGGGAACAGGACAGAATATATACATGGTAATAGAAAAAAAATATGATCTTAAGCTAATGGGAGCACAGAATAATGTACAGGAGCAGGAGATAATACCAATTAAAATTTGTGATCACTAGTAAGGCGTGGGTGAGACATGAACCTCTTAAGTCAGTTGGATCAAGAAACCAAGGCCTTTACCGTTGGTACCAACAATCCTTCACATCACTTTCAGATATTTCTGTTATCATATAGTTACAATGAAAAGTAAGTATCTTTTAGTGGTGAAGACTTTCGAAAACTAAAGTATTGTCTTCTTAAGGGTAGATACAAGAAAGACATATGGTCCATTGAAATATGCAGATTTTTACTTTGCTAAAATGATGGCTATTAAATGTAAAGGGCAGAACCCTTCACCAAACTTTCCTTGTTTCTTCAGTTGCCTGCCACTCAAACAAAAATAAACCTCACTTTGCATTTAGAGAAACATCTGTAGTACCTCCTAAGAGAGCCCATGAGTGTAGGGCAGCAGTCAAATTGAATGTCATTGTATCATCTAAGTCATTGGATTGACATCAAACTCTACACTTCCTAACCACTACAAAGTTTCTCCCCCATATCTGGAAGTTCTCTTGATGATAAATTTCTCATGGCTGGGTGGCTACATAGCAGAGAGTAACAGAAGCTTGTAGAGAGACTAATATGACAGCAAATAACTAGGAAAGACTTGATATCAGACACTTCACATAATATTCAAAGTAGAATATTTATGCAAATTATATCTTCTCAGGAGGGAAAAGTCATTAGAAACTAAGTATGAACATTTGGGATGCAGTTAGGTCTACATTTACTAGATATATGACTTTTGGAAAATCATTTAACCTTTCAGAGAAATTTGCTTTCCTTATCTCTAAAATAGTCATATCAAGATATGTCTTTGAATAAATAGTTTTTGACCATCAGGCTATGACACAAAGGACACAGTATATTTCTTCAATGATGTCACTATTTATTTTCCTAAGTATGAGATGAAAAGAATGGAAGATTAGTGAGAGTGATGTAATGCAGATACAGTAACAGACCACCTTGTCTTTGTTATAGGGTGAAGTCAATGTTTTAGATGTAATACTTCATAATCTCTGATATAGAAATAAAATGCATATTTGAATACTTGTCCAAGAAAGCACAAAAATAAGTGCTAACAAAACTTATACTATTTTCTCTACTTTCCTTGATTTTTCTTGTTATTTTATTTGTCAGTATATGAGTTTGTACACAAGAACATATTTTGCATGCAAATATTTCTTTCTGGGTATTAAGTAGAGAGAAAGTTGAAAGCTTCTAAAGAATTGTAAGTTTAATGTAATATGTAAGAAGACGTTACAAAGTACTATATATAGTAAGATGCTCCTTTTTTGAATTATTTGATGAGTTCACAGAAGAATCACCAACATGTTTCCCAGGAGTGAAATGTAGAAAATTAAAAAACAAATTTTGTTCTAAATACAATAATATTTATTATAGCCTTTTTCTATAAGGCAGTGATAATGCTTTGTATGCTGTTAATATATAACACCCTAATTTTTAAAAGTTTTATTTGCTTATAACATACAACATTGATAATATAAAATGTATGCCTTTTTTCTTCATTGACATAGTTGTCTACAAACTCATTTGAAACCTTCAAATCAATTGGGAGACTTCAAGTTTGCTTAGTAGTTGAGAATAAAAGAAACCACTTTCAATCAATGTCTAGGATTTGATTCCTTTCTTAAATTACATTTAAACATATTTTGTTTATTTAGGATTGTAGGGTTTCCTAGAAACAATTTCTGGGAAATTCTCATGAAAATTATGCGGTATTGAGTTCAGCTGGGAAAAGAGTTGAATGCTGGTGTCAACTTGAGTGCTAACAAAATCACTGGGCCTAAAGCGAATCTACTCCTAAATACATTTTCATAATTTGCAGGAACCATGGAAATGCTTTGCTTCTCTCTTCAAAAGAGAAGACAATGGGGAAATTCTGTGATGAGGGCATGAGGAAAGTAAAGAGAAAAGAAGACTTTATACCTTTGACAGTGAGAAGTTTACAGTTGTAATTAGAATTTTTTCTTTTGACTTTTGTCGCCAGTGGAGAATGAGAAAAGGAAATAAAAGCCTTTTCTTTGGTTAGTCAGAGGATGATACTCTTGCAGGAGGTGCTAACTGATCACACAAAGGTTTATACTGAGGACAAACTGTCCAGGGGCCTTTTATATCCAGAGCTGCGTCTAGTCTCCAAGAAAGCAGTTTGTCTTTGAAGTTCAAAATCCGTAAGAGATTAAATGTGTAAGAACAAGTCATTAATGGGGATAATACTAGTTTATCATGGATCCCTTTGTAAAAGTTTGCAGTATATATACCTTTTAAAAAGAATTCAAAATATTATTTAACAGTTTCAAAACAAAAATTATCTCAAAAGGCAAAGACAATAAATGGTTATTTTCAGGGCTTCCTTGAATCAGATGATGGTAGTAGCAAATGCTACTGTTCGAACTTGAGGCCTTATTCTTTATGTTCTTTTAAGTGTTCATAAATCTTTTAATGTTGATACTATCAGCCTTAATATCTAATAACAATCCAACATTAAGAAAGGCAGTATTTCCTTGGATTGTGAGATCAGAGAAAAAAATCATTTTGGTCAAATGGCAGCTTTGTTTTTACATGAAGTCAAAAGAAAACCAAGCTCTGAACCCAGATCTAGTAAAACTATAATTAGAATATATTTTCAATCATAGTAACTGGCATTCACTTCAGCACAGATGGAGCAAGGGCAAAAGGATCATCACGGTGTATACTGTTGTCAAACCAGTTATCTTTTATTAGACTTGAGACTACTTCCAAACCCTTGCTTTTCTGTTTTGGTTGTTGCAGTGCGATGGAACAGATCTCACCCCAAAGATTCAGGAACTGAAGTTCCAGTGTATAGTATTTTTAAATATACCTAGGTAAGCTCTGCTCATATTATTTCTTGGGTTGATGTGCATCCTGCTTGACTTCAGGTTATCTATTTTCATAACAAAAAAAATTTCACGTGTAACAAATGACAATCAGTTATCTTAAAGCCTCATTAAAAGTTGCTAGGTCTAGTATTTTTGTTCTCCTACTTGGTTTATTTAGTGTTCTTGATGGTAGGTGGTTTAGTATGTGAATGTGTCATGTGTAGTATATACTTACCAGTCCTTAAGAAACCCAGGTGGCTCTCTTGATTGAAATATTTTCATTTAATTCTCGATTACTGTTCTTCTCTTCCCCCAATCCGCAAGAATGATAGACTTGAATACATGTCTGTTCTCAGGTTCCCAGAGCTGATAAGAAATCATCCCATCTGATTTGAATGTGGAATTCATTCAAAATCATTGCAGATGATTGCTTTGAAAAAAATAAGATCAATTAGAGTGCTATATTCTAGCCAGGACATTAACTCTCTTTGGTGCTATTAGCGACCTCTGGAGAAAGAGATACTTAAGATAACCAGTCTCAAAACAAGTGCATTATCTTAGTGGCATAAAATTAGATTCTAGCCTCCCAAGCCAAGATTTTGGAAGGCATAGATCTATAACATTTTGTTATTTGCCCCTCAAATAACTAAGATACAAAATCGGCAATACATCTCATTTAGATTGAATTTAATCGAAATAAGAGTTTTATGTAAATGAATGACTAGGAAAATGTATCCTCACCTCCTGATATTCTTGGCAGTGCTCAGTATAGTCAATTGCAATTGTATTCCAGAACTATTTGCCACCTAATTGATGTAGAATGCCTTTCTTCTCAGGAATCATTATTGCCTTGCCTCATTATTTTTCTCTTGTACCCTTCCTTTTCTCTTTTTTCCCTTGTTCTTCTTGTTACTTCCTTTAGATACACTTTCTCTACTTCTCCATTTCTTTTACTTCTCCTTCCCTCTCTAATCTCTTAACTATATTTTATCCCTTCTTCACTCTTCTTTATTTGTTTCTCTTTTCCTGTGTGTACTTCTTGTGTTACTTTTGTATATAATGGTAAATGCTGCCCACTGTCTCTTTTCTATTATTAATAGCATTGCTATGTTTTCCTCCAAGACCAAATTCTGAAACTTCTTATAGATAATGGCATATATACAAAGTAGGCACATATAAATCATAGAGTAAGTAATATTCATGAATTAGGGGAAATTTGGATTGTTGTGGAAATGATGGTCCATTTTCACAGGTAATATTTTGACAATGATAATAAATTCATTTTCATTTCCATTGGAAGGTATCCACCAAGAACAGAATACTGTTCTTATGTTAAATAAACATTGGCTCTAACTACGAAGGAATCCTTAGTGATGGTCATGAGAAGAATGACACATGTTTGATTCTGTCCTTGATCTTGCAGATATTGTGCTGGCACAATGCCCTGGGGAAACCCAGGAGATCACCACGATTTTGAACCTCAGCGTCATGATGATGGTTATATTGAAGTTATTGGATTCACCATGGCCTCTTTGGTGAGCTGCACGACTTTTTCATTAAAATGTATTTTAGTCATAGTTAAAGTTTTTTTTTATTTCACAGAACTTTAGCATTAGTATAATTTTCTCTCCTGTCTTTTTCAATTTATAAACTTTAATAATAAGTAGGAATGCATGACTAAAACCTGCTTGCAAATACGCTAACAGTATACATTTTTAAAGGCAAGCAACAAAATGAAAATGCAAGGTGATTTTGGTACTGTGGCAGCTGGACCTTTGCTAATGTCGCAATAGTGATATCTTTGTATATTCAGTTATTTTGTGAAAATGAAGATGCTCATCCCATTCATAAGTAAGCAAAATAAAGTTGAATCTAATATAATTATTAGTTTCCTTTTTACCTAAACACCCAGTAAACCAAAAAAAATAGCAACTTTGTTAGGAAGAATAATAAAAAATGTCATCATTTATGTCACTAAGAAAACTGCTGTACATTTGTTTGAATTCCAACAAAAATATCATTTGTTTATTTTCCTGATTAATTTTTCTACCAGAATGAAAAGTTTTCATGCTAATTAAAAAACTTTACACCACAGAAATACCTTAGCACTGGCACAGAAAGTATTTGCTGCTTTTTGGTTCACTGAGTGTTTAAGTATTTCATTATCACAGAATACCTGACTATACAAAGACACCATTATCGTGACATTAGTGAATATTCAGTTACCATAGTATTGAGATCACCTTCCACTTTAATTTGTTGGCTTTCATTAAAATTAAAATATATATATATATCCCTGGGATGAAACCTACTTGATTGTGATGTATGGCTTTTTAAATGAGAAACTGTAATCTATTGGCTAGGATCTTACTGAGAATTTTTGCATCAATATTCATTAGTAAAATTGGTCTGAAATTTTCCTTGTTAGTTGGATCTTTTCCTAGTTTTGGTATCAGGGTGATGTTTGTTTCATAGAACATGTTGTTGGGGAAGATTCCTTCCTTCTCAATTTTTTTTGGAATACTTTCTGTAGAAAGGGTATAAGATCTTCTTGGAAGGTTTGACAGAATTCTGGTGTGAAGCCATCTGGACCAGGGCATTTTGTTTGTTAGGAGATTTTTTATTGTTTCTTTAATCTCAGTGCTTGAAATTGGTTTGTTCAGATCTATTTCTTCTTGACTGAATCTAGGGAGAGGGTGTGATTCCAAGTATTGATCCATTTCCTCCACATTGTCAAATTTCTGGGTGTAGAGTTTCTTGTAGCATTCAGAGATAATCTCTTTTATATCTGTCTTCAATTCTGATATGAGGAAAATTGATGGTAGTACATGGTAGGGATGGGGGAGGGAGTAGTGGAGAGAGGGAAGGAAGGAGAGGGTGGGGGGGTCATGGTGTGTGACACATCTCTTGGAGGGCAGGACACAATTATGAGAGAGACTTTACCTAACAAATGCAAGCAGTGTAACCTGGTTCTTTGTACCCTCAATGATTCTCCAACAATAGAAAAAATGTATAATGTAACTATATTAGCAAGCAGGTTTTAGCTATGCATTCTCATTCATTACTCAATGATATATAGCATAGGAGCCGATTAAAAATTGTGCTTATTTTTTATCATGTGTGAATTGGCCACACTATTGGTTTGTAAAGCAAATCAAAATGAAGCTGGAATTTGTAACTTTTGGTCAGTGCTTGGTTTGTGCTTTATTTTCTACATGAAAGCAAGAAAGTTGTTTTTCTTGTTCCAACAAATCAAAACAGATATCTTTTTACTCATCTTGTGAATTCCAAATTACTTTAATCAATTACCAGGAGTTAGTGAAGTTTAACCTACCTAATAATCTATAGTGATTATGTCAAAATCTCCATCACCTGATTTTTTGATATTCTTTGTTAAATCCTCTCTAGAATGAAACAGTTGTCACAGCATAAAAGATTGAGCTGGGATTGACTTACTCTTCAGCACGGTTGATATGTATGCAGTTCTGATTGCCAGTGCTTTTTTTGTCCTCGCAATCTGCCACACAGCTTAGAGCAAATAGGATTAAGGTCAAGAAGGATATTTTCAAGGAAGAATTTTAGAGGTGACAAAATCACACTAGTATATGACAAGAAAACCTCTAAGACTGTTCATATATGTTTTGCTCAGTCTTTTTCACTTATCTGATGAACATTTATCGATAGTCACTAGCTAGAGCTTCCCTGTTCTGTCAGAAAGGAGGCTCTCAGAGATTGTCTGAGAGATGATGATCCCTTACCTAGACTTGGAAAGGCATGGAGAATATTGGTTATTTTTACCTATTGCTCTTAGGATCAAAATCTACATCTTTACTTGGCCTATAAAGTCAAGGTTCAGTCTGGTTCTCCAGCATTCCCCACTTTCATTTTTGCTTTCAAACTCAAGTGGCTACACAACTGAAGCATAGCCCTGAACACCCTTCACTGCTCTTGTACTAGAAAATATTGCACATACCATCTCTAAAATGTTCTTTACCTCTTCTTTTTCCATGCTTATATCACTGTCTGGTTCTTTTTTACAGTCATTTTATTTTTGGTTTTTGTTTACCTCTGTGTAATTGATATTTTTATTCTACTATTGGTGTAATATTTTAGAATAATAATTGGTATAATAACGAGTGTGTTACACCAATGATATAGAAGAGCTGTGGCAGATTGAGCCTTTGTAGTTTGAGGAAAGTTGAATGGCAGGTCTCTTGTAGTATACTAGGTTGAGAAACCATTCCCGAGCTGATGATGCAAAGTCAAACAGGCAGTTACCTGTAGTAGAATGAGTGGTCCTTGGAAAGGGCTGCGTGGCATGAGTGATATTTGCTAAGAGAACACAGTCAACCCACATTGACTGAGCAGAGAGAAAGTCAGAGACATAAATACAGTGACTTCCTTCTCCTCCTTGACCTCAGGATCTTCTGCTGGTGGCTCCATCTGGAGGTCAGAAAATAAGGAAGCCACTGCTGGTCTCCAAATGGGTCAGCCTTACAGGGGGAAGGGAGGCCTGGGAAGGCTAGCGGGGCTGCCAGAAGCAGCAAACAGGGGCTGTCCTTCACTGCGCTGTGTCACCAGGGCCCAGCAGGAAGACAAGAACATGTGTTGGCAATGTGTAAATGTGACGGACACTGAGTTATGCCAGGAGAAAAGGAGTGGGACTTGGCATACTAGAAAAAGGGGAATTTAGAAATACTTGGCAGTAAGTGACATTTTACCCTCTGTGGGAACTATAAGTAGTTTTATGTGGTTGAAGGGTAGGTGAAAAGTGAGTGACAGCAGCTGGTACTGAAGAACTAGGCCAGGGCCAGGTCATAGAGTGCACTATAGAATTTACCGAGGTTTTTTTACTTTATTCAAGGTTACTAGGAGTTAGTAAAATTTGCTTTTTAAAAAAATATTTATTGGCTCAAGGAGTAGGGCAGCAGCCTCATATGCTGGAGGTGGTGGGTTCAAACCTGGCCCCAGCCAAAAAAAAAAATAAAAATAAAAAAATAAAAATAAATAAAAATAAAAAAATATTTATTATGGGAAGATTTCAACATAAAAATAGAAAAAATAATATAATGGACCCCCAAAGTATCATCACTCTTGTTTACTAAATATTAATTTGTGGGCAGTCTTACATTTGTCTCTTATATTATTTTGGAGCAAATCCCAGACATTTCATGTGCAAAAGCTCCTTAAAAGAGCACTAATTATGGTCTCCAATTACTAGAAGTTTTGTAAACCCAAGGTAGCACTTGTTTAAAATGTCTCTCTGCTTTTATTCATTTAATATCAATCATAAATATTTCTTGAATATTTACTAAAGCCATGAAGGCTGAATCCACAGATGTCATGCTGAGTAAAATGGTTAAGAAATGAATCTAAAACAGCCCTGTCCTCAGAGTGCTTACAGCTCAGTGTTATGGAGGACAGAGAGTAAATAAGCAAAGGCAGTCTGATCTGATAAACTCTGGGAGAAAAG
This sequence comes from Perodicticus potto, assembly GCA_963574655.1. Lineage (NCBI taxonomy): Eukaryota > Metazoa > Chordata > Mammalia > Primates > Lorisidae > Perodicticus > Perodicticus potto. Next base: position 13,810 of record CAUYRH010043302.1, on the reverse strand, counting down.
GCCTGTGTGAGAATAGAAGGATAATTGAAAGTAGAACAGTGTATAAAATGGGACTATCAGCAAAGATTTCATAGAGCAGGATGAAACCTCTAGGAGTGATATTGCTAAGTGGCCATTGCCATCAGTGAAATTGGCCTAAGAGACCACAGTGTTCTAGGAGAATATCAGTGGTGGTGCAGCGACAGTCCACACAGAGAATAAAGCCATGAATGTGGAGAAAGACAAAACAGAGACAGAGCTCTATAAAATGTCAATGGGGAGGCTGAGGGAGTCAGGATGAGACAGGATTGGAGGTGTGCTTTAGGAAGATTACCAGGGTAGGTATCTGGTAATGGGATTGTGGAATCACCCGGAAGGTCTACTTTTAGCATTTTGAGGATTCTCCATACTTTTTTCTATACAGGCTATATTAATTTGCAGTCTGACCAGCAGTGTAATAGTGTTCCCTCCTTTCAACATCCATGCCAGCATCTACATCTTTGGAATTTTGTAATGTGGGCTATTCTCACCTGGGGTTAGGTGATATCTCAGGCTCAATTCACAATCGCCAAGATGTGGAATCAACCCAAGTGCCCGTTGACTCATACATGTATTAATAAACTGTGGTATATGTATACTGTGGAATACTATTTAGCCATAAAAGATGGAGTCTTTACATCTTTTGTATTTACCTGGATGGAAGTGAAGAACATTCTTCTCAGTAAAGTATTACAAGAATAGAAAAACAAGTATCCAAAGTATTCAATACTAACATGAAACAAATAGTTAAACAAATGTACCACACGTGAGAGAAAAACAAAACTGAATTCAAGTGGGGGAGGGAGATGGAGGGAAAGGGGAGAGGGAGGAGACAATGGGAATGGTGAGCTGTCACCTAATGGGTACAATGTGAGGGTATAGAGCACACCCCTGGGCGAAGGGCTCAACTCAAACAATGTAACCTAATCATGTGTACCCTCATGTTAACCTGAAATTTAAAAAGATAGATTACCTGGATATCAAGGTAGAAGGCAACCAGAATGTCTGTCTATCCTCAGGCACAGATAGACAGGTCAGCATGGTGGCACCAGAGTCCACATGTGGAAATGAGCGGGTGTGAAAGCTCGAAGTAAGAGAGTGGCAGTGAAGGCAGCAGGGCTGGTGAGTTCAAGGGAGTTATCTGGGCATAGTGATCACAGTGTACATGCACCTGGGAGGCTAGCACAGGCAACTTAGTGAAGCGTGAATGCATGAAATGAGATGGAAAACACGACAGGAGGAGAATATTGCAAAAGAAGTGAACTCCATTTTATCTGCCTTAAATTTGAAATCCCTGCACGACATCTAAGGAAATAGAGATGGACAATTTGAAACATATGTTTAGAATTCAGGAGATCTCTTTAGGTTAGAGGGATTTATTTTTCTTGGGGTTGGGGAGGGGTCCTGTCATATCCTTGTATCTCTAATCTTATCATCAGTAAGAAAAAGAGAAAAATAATAGTAGATGGGAGCTGACCAGGAAGAACTGGAACCCCCAAATTATGTCAATTATTTTTTTCTCTTTACATGCTATGAATAATGTAATACATGCACTCCAGCTAGCTGCAAATGTGTGGTTGGTTTTCAGATTCTAGTGGCTCTAGGTTGCTTCCAAGGTAGAAAATCCAGTCTCAGGAAAGCAGAGGTAACTGCAGTTTCAGCTGTAAAGTCTTGAACATTTTATGTTCTCTCTGTATGACATACAGTTCTTTATTTTCATACATATTTTATCTTGCCACTTACTACTCATATAACAATATAGCATTGTATTTTTCTTCATTCAACAGTATTATACTTTTTTTCATCTAAGGTGAAAATTGAATGAAAACTGAATTTTATTTTCAGTCCTTCAATTTCACATTTCTTGGACTATTTTATTAATTATACTGTATTTCTAAGAATGTAAATTATTTAGAAACTCAAACATCTGTTTAAGCTGACCATGTAAGCAGAAAAGTATAGTTGTTGGGGTATATGGGGATATATTTTCAAACATTTAAAATAGCTACTATACAAATCAATAAATAGTAGGTCAAGAGTTTTAGAAACAGAAAGCAGGGGTGAGCGGTACCAAGAGACTGATTATGTTTCCATGAATTAGCTTCTGTAGTTGCATCATCAATGTCTCTGATATTGAATATCTTAAGAAAGATGATGGAATATTTTGGTGTCCCTATAGACCAGGTTTTTTGATTTGGGAAAATAAAGACTATGGATCAACTCAGAGTATCATTCGTATTATTGGGAAAATGCTTCCATTAGAACCTTGTCGAAGACCTACATTTGAGTTGACCCCACTCTTGAAATCTGTGGCCTCTGATGATTATGGACTTGTGGTTCCATCATTTGCTGATGTTTTGTGTGTAGCAAATGATAAAGAATCCAGTTATCTCAGATTTTGAAATAGTATGTGGGAAAATGAGGAAGAGGAGAAAGCTGAAGATTGCCAACCTTTGCACCTCGTTTGGGATCCATTGTCATCTGCTCTAAGACATAACAAACCACCAAAAAATGATCAGCCTGTAAATGAAACTGCAATTAAAAAAATAGCTGCTCTTGAAGATAAGCTAGCTTTTCTTCGCTCTCAGATTGCTGTACTTGTGAAAATGCAGGAACTGGAAAAACAGTACAAATGCTGGCTCCTTTGACTTAAATGACGGGCCCATAAGTTTATGACAAATGCCACCATTGAAGCTGCTCAGCTGTCTGAGGAACCAGATGAGTTTTCAAGTCTGGCGCCTTCCTTCCCTCCACCTCTGCTTCCTCCCCAGTGTTCACCTCTCCGGAGAGCCTCTGTGTCCAGCCTCCGTGTTTTCCTGTGACACAACCCACATCTAATAAGATTTGTGACTCAGATAACTTAGTGACTGAAATGAACAAACAGCAGCTAGGTGCTAGTAAGACCAACAATGGTCATTCAGAAAGCCAGAGAAGTAAAAATGTTCTGAACATGTTGGATGTTCTGAAGGATCTGAATAAGGTTCAGCTTCATGCTATTGAATGGTCACCCAGTGGTAGACCCATTCATAAAAGGAAAAGACAAAATTCACAATGGGGTCCAGTATCTCTACTATCTCCTGCACCTAAACAGAAATTTGCCTTCTGAGAAGATGATTCTTTTGAGAAAGAAAATAGATCTTGGGAGTCTTCCCCATTTTCTAGTCCAGAAACTTTAAGGTTTGGACATCACATTTTGCAGTCAGAAGGACTGAATTGAAGGAGGAGCTGGTAAACACAAAGCTGTTGATCAAGTCATCAGCAACAAGAGTTGTGTCTATGCTTAGAAGAAAAGACTGCAGAAATACACCAGCCAGTCTTGCACTGCATTTCAAAGGTCTTCTCTTCTGTTAAATGATGTTAAATGATGTCTGTATTCTGGGACATGTAGACCTTGGATAATAACCTGAAGGGTCTTGACTGTTAATCCCTGTTTTTGGTTTTGAAGAGCCAGCAATTTACTGGCTACTGATGATAGTTGTATGGAGTTTTTTCATGTATATTAATAATATAAACATATTATTTAGCACAAAACTGAATAGATACTTGGAAATGTTTTCCTAAGCAATTATACCTCCTAATTTAACAACCTTTGACTCTTTTAAAAATTGGTGGTGGATCTGATTTACTTGTCCTCCAGCAAGTTGGAGATATTCAAGGAAGATAATATACTGTTTTTCATCAAGATAGTCATAGTTTGAATTACGTAGGTTGTGCCTTCTAAAACTTCTGAGATGATAAATTGTTCTTTCAAACTGACTTTGTTAAATTCTAAGAGTAAAGAATCTTGACAACTTTTACCTGTACTGCTATGTAAATATGTATGGCTGTCATTTTTTGTTCCTTTGTTTCTGTTGCATCCATATTCTGTTTCTTGATAAATAGAGGATGAAATAAATGTTCCTTTTGAACTTGGGAAAAAAAGAGTTTTAGAAACAATTTTTTTTAGAAATTGATATGTGTGAAGTAATTACAACTATCAAATTTTAAGATCATGGAATAAACTAAGAAATATATTTGTACATTGGTTATGATTCAAGTAAAATGCAAGGAAAATAAAATTCAGAGTAGCACTTTAAGAGAGATTTTAAATAGAATTACCAGAATAGGAAAAAAAAACCAAAAACTGTTTCTTTCAGACTTTTTATCTTGTAATTACAAATTTCAGAGCAAAAGTCTTCAATTCATTTGACTGGTTGAAATGCATTCCTGCTAATTAAGATGATTCATCACTGGGTGCTGGGTAACCTGATTACCTTTTTGGATTTTACCCAGACCATAATCAGTCATTGTAATTTGTATTTATTTCTGACACAATTTTCTGCCATTATGCTTGCGAGAGTCCTTTCATGTTGAGTCTGTTTCTAAGTAATTTAAAAACTTTTCAAGACAGTCAAAGCATTATTCAGATGGAGGAATTGGGAACCTAATTTGCCATTTGGTATGAAATCCAAAGATTTCAGTCTCACAAACTTTAAACAAAGCATGTCCAGCTTTCTTTTTATTAATTCAAGTCAAAATGTCTAAGTACTTTTATAAGTTAAGAAAGCAAAAGGTTATTCCATGAGAAAAAATTACAGAGAAACTACCAGGGTTGAAGTTTTACAGTTATTATATAAGGTAATCTGTTTTTTTTTTTTAAGTAATAATAAATGTTTGCTCATTTTGATAACACACATAAGTGTAGGAATTAAAGTAAAAATATCAGTCATCATATATTTTAATAACTATAATTTAATGTGTTTTATAGCTATATTTTAACGTGTTTCTAATTGCTTGATTTTTGTTTTTTTGGCCAGGGCTGGGTTTGAACCCACCACCTCTGGCATATGAGGCCAGCGCACTACTCCATTGAGCCACAGGCACCACCCTCTAAATGCTTGATTTTTATGTTTTTAAACACACATGAAATCATCTTCATAAGACAAATCCATACTACAAATGTCCACCTGCCCTTACATTGTACTACTATATCCTAATTTATGTAATAATGATTCTTTTATAAAGCTTTTAGGTTTCTGATGTTTGGTGTTATAAATAATCCTGTCATTAACTTCATTATTTAGAAACCTCTGCCACATTTCATTATTTTCTTATGACAAATAAGGAATTCCTTATTAAGAAATTATGTATGTTTTGTACAAATAAAATTCTGGAACAAATAATTATGTACTTGTAAACAACAGAACATAAAAGTAAGGGCAAACTTATTTTTATTGTTGCCTTTTATGTCTTTAAAAATTATCTATGTTTTTTGTATATTTTCATGGGCTGTTTATCCTTTATTGTTGAATCATAAGAGTTACATATTTTGGATACAAGTCTTTTGAGAGATTTATTTATTGTAAATATATACTCTCAGTTTGTGCTTTTCTTTTTGAGTTCTTACTGTTTCTTTTGATGACTGTTAAGCTTTAAACATTCAGTTTTATGAAGTAGGTTTAGTTTGCATTAGAATTTTTTGTGTGTTTCTTAAGACATCTTTGATTACTTTCAGAAAAGTTGGGAAGACATTCTCTTTTGATTTTATTTGGAAGAATTATAGTTTTGGCTTTTATATATAAGTATGTGATTCAGCTCAAATTAATTTTTGCATTTGTGTAAGGTAAGCACTCATTAAAAAAAACCCATTTATTTAGTTTTTTCCCAGGGAGAAATAAAACTTTTCTGCAGAATTATCTTGGTGACTTTGCTCTTTGATTATGTGTGATCCTATTTCTGGACTCTGTTCCATTGGTTTGTTTATTTTTGTGCCAATACCACATTGTCTTGATTACTATAGCGATGTAGTAAATCTCCAATTTAGTAATATGAATCTTCTCACTTTATTCTTCTAAGAGTGTTTTGGTTATTCTAGGCCTTTTGAGTCTGCATGTAAATTTTATAATCTGTTTGTTAATCTCTGCAAAAGTCGTCAAGAAACTGTTGGGATTTTTATTGGGAATCACATTGAATCTATAGATACTTTTGGTGAGAAATGGAATATTAACAATATTCCATGTTCCAATCTATGATCATGGCATATTTCTCCATTTATTGAGATGTTGTTTAATTTTTCTTAGCAATATTTTGTAGTTTCAGTACAGTTTTCAGATTTTTGCACACTGTTGGTTAAACTTATTCCTAAGGATTTTATGTTTTTTTATTTTATTGTGAATAGTATTTTAAACTTCGCACTTCATTATCATTACTGGTATATAGACATAACTGATGTGTGTATACGTGTACACACACACACATGTTTATCTGTTTACCTTATCTTGTAACTTTCCTAAGTTTATATACAGTTGTAGTGTTTATAGATTCCTTAGGTTTTTCTACATACACAATCATGGTGTTTGTGGCAGTCGTGGCAGTTTTCCTGTTTCATGAAGTGGCTTTTGTTTCTTTTTGTTTTATGTTCACTGAGATGTTGAATAAAGGTAGTAAGAATGAATGTGTTTGCTTTGGTCTGATTGTAGGAGGAAACATTTCATGTTTGCTTATAAGATATAATGCTTGGTTATATTTTTATTAGTACCCTTTTTGTGATTAAGGATTTCTCATCTCATTTTTAGTTCTCGGAGATCTTTTAATCACAAATAAGTGGTTTATTTTATCAGATGCTTTTTTATGTTTACCCGTTTTTAATCCTTTATTGTGTTTATATAATGAATTCTACTGTTTTTTGAAAATCTTATATTAACCTTGCATTTCTGGGATAATTCCCTCTTAGTCTTCAATAGTATCATTTTTTTATATTGTTAGATTCAAATTACTAATATTTTATTAAACATTTTTATGACTATCATTATAGGAGATAACAGTCAATAAATTCCTTTTTTGTAGTACTTTGGTTGGCTTTGTACCAATGTTCTGCTGGCCTCAATCTGTGATAGTCTATTAAATTTTCTGAAAGAATTCCTGAGGACTGTTTCTTTTTAAATGTATATTTTACAAAATTTCCCAATGTAGCATTTGGCTTTGAGATTTCTTTGAGGCAAGGATAGATATAGAATTATTTATATTTTCCATTTCTTCTTAAGTTAATTTATTAAGTTATAAATTTTTCAAGGAAATTGTTCACTTATTTCATTTAAATTGTTGATTTTTATTGGCATAAATTTGCTTATAATACTTTCTTATTAGCTTTTTACTGTTTGTAGGAAATCTTTCTCCATGTATGATGCAAGCAATTTTATCAAACTTTTTCTCATAATTCTGTCTTTCTCCCTTACTTTATGCTTTTGTTTTCATATGTCTTGCTTGTGCTTGCTATATAAACCCCATAATTCAACATTAATATTTTTGTTCTGGCAACAAATACTTTTAAATTTTGTTTTTCTGAAAATGTCTTTACTTCATCCTCATTTCTTGAACTGTGTTTTCATGGATATAGAATTCTGGGTTGACAGGGTTTTTTGTTTTAAAACAACAAAAATGTGTTGTTTTATTTTCTTCTGGCCTTCATTTTTTATGATGAAAAGTCAGCAACCATATGTATCATTATTCCTTTGTACATAATCTCTGTTTTTTCTGTTTTTGACATTTTATCTTTAGCTTTTTGTTGTTTTTTAAAAAATTAATTTAATTTTTGAATTGACTGTAATTGTGCATGTTCATGGGATCCATAGTGATACTTCAATATACATAATGTATACTGAGTAGAGCAGGGTAATTAATATAGCCATCATTTCAAACATTCATCATTTTCTGTATTGGGAACATTCCACATACTCCTTCTAGCTCTTCAAAACTATACAAGATATTATTGTTAACTACAGTTGTCCTACTGTGCCATGGAACACTAGAAATTGTTCCTCCTATCTAGCTGTAATTTTGGATCCTTGAACAAATCTCTCCTAATTCCTCTTTTCCCACTACCATTCCAAACCTCTAATATCTTCTGTTCCACTTTTTATTTTTGTGAGATTGATTGTTTTCTGCTTCCACATATGAGTAGGCACAGTGTTTGGATTTCTGTTCCCTGCTTATTTCATTTAATGTAATGGCCTCCAGTTCCATCCATGTTGCCACCAATGAGGAAATTTCATTCTTTTATGGCTGAATAGTATTTTGTCATGTATGTATACATTTTCTTTATCCATCTGTTGTTAGACACCTAGGTTGATTCCTGCCTTGGCTATTATGAATAGTGCTGCTGTAAACATGGGGGTGCAAATGTCTCTTCAATTTGCTGAGTTCCTCTTTCCTCTTCTTTAGATAAAGGCCCAGTTGTGGGATTGCTGAATCATGGGCTAGTTCTAGTTGTAGTTTTTTTGAGAAATCTCCATACTGTTGTCCATAGTGGCTGCACTACTTTACAGTACACATCATGTTATCTTTAGCTTTAAGCCTCTTTGTGGTTGTATTCCTTTTCTGTTGCTGCTGTAAATAAATTACCACAACAGTGGCTTATGACAACACACATTTATTGTTTTACATTTGTGGAGATCAAAAGTCTAAAATGGGTTTATAGTACGAGACTGAGTGTCTTAAGTGCTCTGTATGCAGATTCTACAGAAGTATCCTTACCTTGTCCTTTCTGGCTTCTAGAAGCTGCCCACATTCCTTGGCATGTGGCCCCATGCTCCTCCAGCCTTTGTTCCTGTTGTTACACTATCTTCCCTGACTTTGACTCTCTTGCCTCCCTCTTTCCCTTATAGGGACACTTGACACTACATTGAGCCCCACTTGGATAATCCTAAATTATCTCCCTATTGCAACATCTTCATTTTATCACACCTGAAAAGTTCTTTAGCCAAATCGTTTTCATAATTTTTGGGAGATAAAAAGAGGGAACCTTTTCAGCAGTCATTGTGGTGGGTCCTCTTCTGTTTCTCACGGTGGCTTTTTTGTCTTTCAGTCTGTTTGTTTGCATTTCCTCTGTTTTAGCTTCACTGGTCTTCTTGGATTGATTTTTTCCCCCAATAAAATTGGGCTATTTTCAGACACATATTTTCTGCTCCATTCTTCCTTTTCCTTCTGGCATTCACTTACTTGTATTTTAGATTGCTTGTTATAGTCTTACAGGCCATGGAATAAAATAAAAACATTTCTGTCTCTGTTTTTCAGATCTGGTAATTTCTGCTAATTTTTTCTGAGAGTTCAGTTTTCTCTTACATCAACCCAGTGATGAATTTTTTTTTCCATTATGGTTAACATTTTCTTGCCTTTTTGCATGTCTCATCCAGTTGATTATATGCTGAGTGGATGATACATCGTATGTGGTCTGGATTATGTTCACTGTGACCCTGTGTGTGCTCTATGAGCCTTGTAGTCTATTCAGTTCTTCATTTCTTGCTTCACGAGATACAAAAAGTGTCTCATAGAAAGAGACACTGGACCAGTGGTAAAGAAGTCAATAGGATATGTTTGTTCCTAGGTTTATATAAATCTGTTTATATAAATCTCCAGGATGAATTGTTGATTCTTTCATTACACTAATCCCGTTAGAATAGTACAGATTTTAAAGCAAGTATTGTCTATATAACCAGCTTTAAAGTAGAGAGTAGAGATTTTTTTTTTTTTCCAAACTGCATCTTAAAGCCCAGGACAGTTCTAACTGATAGCTGATAGCTATCAAACTGAACAGGAATCTTCTGTTTTTTTCTTGGGGAGGATTGTTTATTTTTATTTTCCTTCTCATAAACTCAACTTTGGTAGTGAGTAGAGTCTACCTTCATTGAATAAAAATTTAAATAGACACATCTATACAAGTAATCCCAGTGAGAGTGTTTAGGTTTCTGTAAAACTCTTTTCTTTTTCATAGTAAATATTCAATAATTGCTTTTTTAAAAAATGATCCATGGGGGAGGTTTTTCAAATGTAGTCCTTTTGTTTTCATTCTTCTTCACTTCATTTTCTCCAGTGGCTGGACACTAATACCATGGCTGATATAGTCACAGTAACAAAGAGGAGGCTCGATGGACTGAGGGAGAATCTGAGAGCCTAAAATTGTAGAATTGTAAGAATCCTAAATTGGTAGGATTGACACAGATCATGTCAACATGCCATAATCACTTCACGTGGAGGTAAACTGCAGCTGTGGAATTATTTTTGCCATGAGTATTTACTCACATGGAGAATAATTTGTGATAATACACTGATAATATTTAGACAACTCCATGCATGTTTTTAGTGAAGCCTTTAGAAAACAATTGTGTCCAAACATTTTTGAGAAAATGAAAAAAGGTAATAAATCTTAATGATGTAGCTTTGTGATAATAAAATTTAGAAAGCTATGGATTAGTTGATATTGGTGCCACTGCAAATTATTTAACTAAACTTTCTCTTCTTGGCCACTAGTGTATCAGAGAAGAAAAGAGCCCATGCCAAGGTAATTGCATTGAGGCTATTTAATATAGGAGACTAGTTATGAGATGTTAGAAGAACTGAAGAGTACAGCCCATAGATTAAAGATCCATCAGACCTTTTCTTTTTAATTTCAGTTTAATGTGAAGGTATAAACAACTAGTTTACAATGTTTGCTTTTGTTAGGTCCTGTACCCAAGAGGTGTGCCCATTAAGTGGGAGCACGGCAATCTCCTTCTGAATTTTCTTTATTGTAAATAACATTTTCTCTAGGCATTTTGGTAGGTGGCTTTTATTGGTTAAAAAAGTTTCCTCCTATTCCTAATTTTCTACGTATTTTTTACCATGAAAGGCATTGAACTTGATTATTTTTTCTTGAAAATTTTGAGATGATGATGGTTAATGAGTGGTTTCTCATTTAAACCACCAGTATGGTAAAATTACAATGATGAATTTTCTGAAGTTGAGCCATTCTTAATTCCTAATTGCTACAATAAGCCATAATAAGTTTAGTTTCTATGAAAGAGATTTCTGGGTGCAATTATTTTTAAATGGATTTTGGCATGTATGGTCATAAATATAAGTTAGGCTAAAATTTTATTTTCTTTTACTGCTCTTAGCTGGTTTTGTTATTTTATTTAGAAGCTGCAAAATTATATTTTCTAAAGCAATTTGATTAAACAGAAACTTTTCTTAAAAGTTGGATGGAGCTGACTTGTAATGAGAAAGAAGTTTTTATAATTCTGTCAACTTTTAAAGTAGTTCGGATCTATGTAATTTCTATGTTACATCTGATTTTGCCGGTGTTATTTTTTCCCCCAAATTTCTCTCTCTTATGTAGATTTTCCAGTTTGGTATCTTCATAACTCTCTTGTATGATTTTTAAACTCTCTCTTATGTCTTCAGCTATTCCCTTTTAAAAAATTAGTAAAGTGAAATAGTTATATGTTTTCTACTGTTTTCATGTTTAGTCTTGTGAGAGGTTTGTTCACCTTGTTAGTCTTCACACAGCATACAGATGATCTCCAGTATCTATTTTCCACGCCACTGATTTATGCCTTGGAAGTCTTGTTCTAGCAGTCTGGGGCTGCAGCAGTGAGGAAGGATGGATGGAGAGGAGGATTCACCCTTGCTTCTCTCCTCCAATTCAGGAGAGTCCATCCTTCGACAGCAAGCAGAATGAGGACTTGGGTAGATAGAAGGAGGATAAGTTTGAGGGGGGATGAGGAAAAATAATCTGGGAGAAATATAGTCTGGAAAGACAGAAAAATCTCAAGATAGAGCTGTGGAGCAAAAGAAAATTATGGTGTTGGGTAGTGAATAGCAATGAATCCATTTATTTGGGGTATTCTCTTAGTTTTCTGCTCAAACTGTATGCTACCAGAAAGGCGGCATTTGGTGTTTTCACAAGACTAACACATACTGGGTTAAATAAATAGCTAAATGGCTGTCATTAATAAATCAAAGTATTATTGGTGTGTGGCCATCAGGGCTTGTGCCTTATAAGACACTAGTTCTAGACCAAACTTGGAGATGGGAAATATATCTTTCTAATAAGTATTTACAAAATTACTTAGGTTTTAACTTGTTGCTGACTCTTCTCTAACTTATTCCTTGAATCTGAATGCCAGTAGAGCTGGCATTGGCATCTACTTAGCTCTACTGTCCATGGTATTTGCTGTTGCTTACTTTTGAGAAGCAAGCTTAAAGTGTTCCAGAGAATTGTGCTTGCCTTCTAACACCAAAGGTTTGGAAGTATCCAAGCAATTTTCAGTCCTGTTAAATTCTTAACAGACAGATTTCACATTTTTATCTATCATTAGTCCTATTTTCCAAATTAAGAGAAAAAGGAATAAGATAATATCAGGTAAAAGAACAAAAATATTGTAGTAAATTCTCACTACATTCTCCTCTGCTTTCTTATTCTTTCACTGATGGAATAAAAATGGATGCAGAGTACACAGCAGAGTGTATGTAACATCGACAGTGTCCAATAATGCTGAGCTGTTACTTTTTGGTTTCTATTCCCTTTCCTTTCCCTTTGTCCTTTTTTTGTTTATTGTCTTTATTATTAAATCATAGCTATGTACAATAGTGCAATCAAGGGGTACAATGTGCTGGTTTCATACACAATCTGAACTATTTTCATCAAACTGTTTAACATAGTCTTCCTGGCATTTTCTCAGTTATGATAAGATGACATTTGTATTCTGCATTTAGTAAGGTTTGTCTGTACCCTTTTAAGATGCACCATAGGTGTGGCCCCACCAATTACCCTCCCTCCACCCCTAGCTCCCACCAATTACCCTCCCTCCACCCCTAGCTCCCCCCTCTCCTCCCTACCCTTGCCTCTTTCCCCATATTCTTGTGCTATAGTTGGGTTATAGCCTTCATACGACAGCTATAAATTAGCTTCATAGTAGGGATGAGTACATTGGATACTTTTTCTTCCATTCTTGAGATACTTTGCTAAAAAGAATATGTTCCAGCTCCATCCATGAAACATCAAAGAGGTAAAGTCTCCATCTTTCTTTAAGGCTGCATAATATTCCACGGTATACATGTACCACAATTTATTAATCCATTCGTGGATAGATGGGCACTTGGGTTTCTTCCATGACTTAGCAATTATGAATTGGGCTGCAATGAACATTCTGGTACAGATGTCTTTATTATAATGTGATTTTTGGTTTTCTGGGTATATACCTAGTAAAGGAATTACAGGATCGAATGGCAGGTCACTTTCTGGATCTCTAAGTATTCTCCAAACATCCTTCCAAAAGAAACATATTAGTGTGCATTCCCACCAGCAGTGTAGAACTTATCCCTTTTCTCCACATCCATGCCAACATCTCTGGTTTTGGGATTTTGTTATGTGGGCTAATCTTACTAGAGTTAGGTGATATCTCAAAGTAGTTTTGATTTGCATTTCTCTTATGATTAAGGATGGTGAGCATTTTTTCATGTGTCTACAGGCCGTGCACCTGACTTCTTTAGAGAAGTCTCTCTTCAAGTCTTTTGCCCATCCTGAGATGGGATCATTTGTTCTTTTGTTGCTAATACGTTTGAGTTCTCTGTGGATTCTGGTTATTAAACCTTTGTTGGAGGCATAACTTGCAAATACTAGTTCTTTTCTTGCTAATACGTTGGAGTTCTCTGTGTATTCTGGTTATCAAACCTTTGTCAGAGACATAACTTGCAAATATTTTCTCCCATTCTGAGGGCTATCTGCTTGCTATACTGACTATGTTCTTAGCTGTACAGAAGCTTTTTAGTTTGATCAGATCCCAGTAGTTTATTTTTGATACTGCTTCAATTGCCTGGGGAGTCCTCCTCATAAAATATTCACCCAAGTCGATTTCTTCAAGAGTTTTCCCTGCACTTTCTTCTAATATTTTGATAGTTTCATGTCTTAAGTTTAAATCTTTAATCCAGTGAGAGTCTACCTTAGTTAACGGTGAGAGGTGTGGGTTTAGTTTTAGTCTTCTACAGGTTGCCAGCC